>BJCM01095627.1:0-21666 GCA_018326385.1 Flaveria bidentis
TCATGAACCACCTTTTCAACTCTGGGTCTTCCCCTCTTGGGTCGTGGTTCAGCACCACGACCTCCACCATGTGAAGCTTTCGAAGATCTACCACCGGCCATTCACACGCACATTGAAAGATTCAAACACGAACAGGGTCATTCAAGGGAACAACTCAGTTTATGTCAAGTATAGTATGTCCCTAATTATAGTGGCCAGTTGTGATTAGCCACTTACTTTACTCTTCATACCCCGAGCATTACCTGTCCTGACTACATGAGTATTTAAATCTACAAACAACACATAAACCACAAAACATATGCACGTAATACTGGTTATCATTACGAAAATACCTGATGGCACGCGGCTACCCATATTGGCATCCCCTCCCTTTCCATCCCATTCTTAGTTTAATTTAAGGTTTATTTTTTGAAAATTTACCCGTTTCACTTAAACTTTGGCTCTAATACCGACTTGTAAGGTCCCGTTCCCGAGATGCTTACAACTGGTCAATCATCGCATAATAAACATATAAAAACATTTAACTTTCATAAAATGTCGCAGCGGAAACATCAAAATGAACATCTCATCTCATTATAAACGCTTTTACAAAACAATACATCATTATCAAGTTACAAAATACGTGTTGCATTACATCACAAAAGCATTATGAATATGGATGCCATCCAAAAGAGTTGAGTAGCTGCCTCGTGCCATCTTCAACAACCATTACCTGCCAACCGGAAACACATAAAAGTCAGCGTTGTTAAGTGAGTTCTAGTTTTATAGTAAAACATATTTTTCTTTCCTTAAAACCGTCCTTTACTTTCATGCGATCATACATCGTACGTACACATAGATAATATCATTATTATCTTCATTAATCGTTCAAACTTTCTTTCTGACATTCGTACGTTCATTACTTTCGATGACATGTACATTACCCCGAACATTGTGCACGAAGCGGGTAACTGGGTCTGAGGTCTTTCATAGACCTCGAACATTGGGCACGGAGCTGACTCCAGTACCTAGGGCTAGTACATTCACCACTTATCTTTTCTCTTTCATTCCGGATCAATGCCATATGCTATACCCCGAACATTGTGCACGAAGCTAGTTACTGGCCTAAGGTCTTTCATAGACCTCGAACACTGTGCACGAAGCTGAATCCAACACCTAGGGCAAGCAGCAAGGATCCCATACATATGGTCAATCACAAATATTGGAACCCAGTGTGCATCCTTTCGGGGTAGCTAACCCGCACACTGTTGAGCTAACACCGTTCATTGGGTGTGTACCTTCATACATTTGCTTGCAAGCCTTTCTTACATTCATTCGTTCATTAATGCATGCATTCATTCATCATCTTCCTCTTTTTATTATCTTCCACTTTACGTTACATAATACTTTCATTTCATTTGTTAACATAGCACGTAAAGTCACGGGAAGATAAACATACATCATAATAAGGAACATCAACATACACAGTCAATATCATCATCTCGGGCATCATACATACATAACATACATCATGCATAATCATACAGCACCATACATCATCAGCATGCCCAACATAATGTCTATGACCTCAAAATTCAACTTATATGAACTCCCAAGAACCTTCCACGGTAAAGCTTACATCTGCACTTTCTCCCGAAAGTCAGTAAATACACTACGTTTTCCTCGGGTACACCAGCCCTAATTGGGCGTATGGGCACCCTTCAGTCGCATGGCCTCCCAAGTGACTGAATCTCATGCGAATGGATAATATGCGAATGAAAACCATGTGAATGGACCTAATGCGGATGAACACTTGTGCGAATGGACCTAATACGGATAGAACTAGGCGTTTAGACATCAGTCGCATGACTCCCCATGCGAATGAACCTCAGTCGAACGACTGGCATGCGTATAGGCTCCAGTCGCATGACTTCCATATGAATGAACCTCAATCGCACGACTGGCATGCGTATGGACCTCAGTCGCATTCCTTTCGGCCGTATGACCTCCAGTCGCATGCAATTCGGTCGCATAGCCCTAACTGATGTAGAATGCAGTTCATCCAGAACCCAATCTGCCATTTTCGACCTCCAAGCTCTTCTAAACCTCTTCTAAACCAAAATCAACCATCCTAAACCTTAGGAATGCATACCACAACACCATTCAAGCACACATAAGCCTGAAATCAAAACCCATTCGAATCACACACAACCACATACACACGGGTCATACACACACATTTCAAAAACGGGTTTCACTATGTGTTCCAGCCCCAAATTAGTTGAAAACATGTAAAGAGGGGTCCTAGAACTCACACAAACAACACCGTCGAGTAGAGCTTCGATTCAACCCGCTACACTTCAACTTTCACGCTCGAATCCACACGAACCAAGCTTGAAACCCCCTTTTCTCCCTTTTCTCTTTCTCTTCTCTCTTTGGGCAGAATTTTGCAAGTGTGGGGAGGGTGTGGGCTACCCTCCCCTCTTATTCCTCTACTCATCCAATCTTTCTCCCGTTTTGGCAAGTTTGGTCCCTTGACTTTGGACTTTATTTCTTTTTCTTCTTTTGTCGGCTTCAAGGAAAATATACGGGTGTTACATAATCTGCCCCAAAAGAAAGATAAGTAAAAATGTGGACGTGAAACTCAACTGACGGTGGTAAACGAGTATGTAAACTTGTAAATATCCAAAGTATTCGAGGAAACTAACTTAAGCTCGCCCTAGAATAATTAAGGCAACTTATGTCTAAGTAATTGCTCCTACATGTAATATGTGCATGTAACCATTTCATCCGCACAACTCGGTAACAAAGTGTTTGACTCGACGATCTGTTGTTGATACAGGGTAATAATTTTTGAAAAACATATATTACATAGAAAGTATTAATAATTAATACTTTGTTTGAAAATGTTCAAAAACCTTTGTATTTAAAGTTGAAATATTATTTGGGTAACAAATTATCATTCTGACTCGACCCTAGAGGTGATATAATTCTTGTAATTATTTATATAATTTTCATATGTAATTTATAGGAATTAGGGTTTTGAAGAAATCTTATTTTCCTTCATAAAATAATACTTGTATTATTCTAAATGAAAGACAATTTTAAATATTTACATCCAAGTAAAATCACTAACTTTCATATTTTACAACCCATGTATAAATATATAGATATATTTGTCCATAAAATAATTATTTAATTATATCTTAGTAGGATTATTATTTTATTTGGTCTAGTTCTTGACATATATTAAATTTGGGTTTCTTTAATTTATTAAGTAATTTTGATAAATTATAAAGAAAAATCTCTTTAATAAATTAATTAGATACTTTAGTCAATTTACCAACTTAACCCATATTTTAAGTGACCTAGTAACTAATATTATGAAGTCCATAAATTTATCTTTTAACTCTCATGTCAAATTAGCAACAAAATTATGTGTCATCTTTGTGAAAAGCCATCTACTAACCACTTTATCATTCCGTTTAAACTAACATAAAATTTAGTCATAAAGTTCATATTTTTCCTTTTCAATTTCTCATGTTTATATATATAACCACACTTGTAAACTTTATCAACTTACCATCTAGTCATAACCCAACTTTCATATTACAACTCATTAACTAAATATAACTTGTGGAATATATATAAGTGTTCATAATAATACTTGTAAAACATCAAAATTTCATAAACATAATGTAACCCTTTTATGACTTTTCTTGGGTTTTAACAAACCCTTATGACTTTTTAATAAAATCACTAACTAGTAACTTGGTCAAACTTGGATCTATGAATATTTACTTTTTACGAACAAGAATCATTATTTAGTTAATGTTAAAATGTCTTGTATGAAATATTATTCTTTAAACTCCTTGTTGGTGAACACACCATTATTAACATAAAATACTTTTGTGGATGAATGTTGCTACACATGAACTAATATATGAATAATATAATAAAATGAAAGATATATAGACAAAAAGAGAGTGTTCTCACTAAAAACAAGCAAGAAAATATGTAAGGGTTGATGTAGGATGATTGTGAGCTTCCAAAATCACTTGATCTTTAGCCAAGGCACTTGAAACACTTTAAATTTGGTTAAATCTAGTTTAAAATATGGTGGATTGGAGTGGATGGAGGTTTGGTTGAGTTTAGAGGAAGAGAGTGAGAATGAGGGTGTAATTTGGTTTAGGTGAAAAAATAAAGCAAGGAGTGTTGTCTTTATAAGTGTTCATGTCAAGAAAACACTTTTTTTTGTTTTTGAAGCCTTGGATTCATTCACGAAGGGAGGAGATAGAGACTTCAATTGAGGTATGGAGACATGCTTATTTAGTCTAGGGCAAAAAAGAAAGTTTACCAAGCAAGGGATTTCTTCAACTTCACCAAGTCAAAAGATGATTCTTGTCAAAGATTTTGGTGAAAGAAAAAGTAAGAAGGGTGGTGGTGGAAGGTTTCAAGGGGGGTTTAGGGGTTTGGTTTTTGATTTTTGTGTGGAATTGTGTATTTTGGGTGGTATTTATTGCACTATAAGTATTTTTACATATTTTTATATTTTTGTTTTTTACTTTTTAAAATACATAAAAATATCATAAGAATTTTAATATTACCATATATTTTAATATTGATTATATATTAATGATACATCATGTATCTAGTAGTCACGTTAAAAAGTTTCGTTCCGGGTAAATATCAATTTACGCGATTAGGTTTATTTATAAATTTAAGCTTTTCCAATATATTTAATTTAAAATCTAAAATACTTTCAAACACTTTGTAGTATTTATTAGTAAATATATATTAATTATCACCAACGTTCGTGTGTGCCAGTTGTACCGCGTGTTGAAATGGTAATTACACTGAATCACCGATGCATGAAATGTTATGCATGAAATTTTGCAGTGCATGAAATTTTGCAGTGCATGAAATTTTGCAATGCATGAAATTTTGCAATGCATGAAACTACTTCAATAATTGTAATTGAATTGAAAATCAAGTTTTATAGGTGTAATCATAACCAAGTCAAGGCCAGGTATTGACTTGAAATGGCCGGTTGTCACATACTCCCTATGTTAGAAAGAATTTCGTCTCGAAATACAGTTAGGATTGTTTGCTGATGCTAGGGTTTCAAACAAGAAAGGGTAGTTGAGCTTCATTTGGTCTTTGAGTTCCCAAGTAAATTCAGGTATTTGTCTGGAATTCCATCGGACCTTTACTATGGGAATGCGGCTTCGTTTCATCTTCTTTACCTCTTGATCTAGGATCTCCACGGGTTTTTCAATAAAATGAAGTTGTTCATCAATCTAAACCTCATCGATCGGTACAACTAGAGTTTCATTTGACAAGCACTTATTCATATTTGACATATGGAAAGTGTCATTAACGCTACTAAGTTCTTGAAGAAGTTTGAGCTTGTAAGCTATAGGACCAATTCTGGCTAGGATTTCAAATGGTCAATGTAACTAGGGTTTAACTTACCATGTTTGCCAAAACGAATGAATCCTTTCCAAGGTGAGAATTTAAGTAGAACCTTATCTCCCACTTGGAAATCCAATGGTTTACGTCTCACGTCAGTGTAGCTTTTTTGATGGTCACGCACAGCTTTGAGTCGGTTTTGAATCTGTGCGATCTTTTCCGTAGTCTTGTGTATGATCTCGGGACCAGTGAGTTGACTATCGCCCACCTCTATCCAATAAAGTGGTGATCGACACTTCCTCCCGTATAGTGCTTCAAATGGTGTAACTTTGATACTGGTGTGATAACTGTTATTATAAGAAAACTCAGCTAAGGGTAAATGAGTATCCCAATGGTTTTGAAGTGAATCACGCAAGCTCTAAGCATGTCTTCCAATGTCTCAATGGCTCGTTTTCTCTGACCATCCATTTGAGAGTGGTATGCGATACTCATATCCAAACTTGTACCTAAGGCCTTTTGTAATGATTTCCAAAATCTCAAGGTAAATCGACTGTCTTGATCGGAGATAATGGAGATCGGTACTCCATGTCTCGAAACAACCTCCTTGCGATAAACCCTCGTCTACCTTTCTAATTTATCAGTTTTCTTAATTGGTAGGAAGTTAGCAGACTTTATCAGTTGATCCATAATTACCTAAATCATATCATAACCGGTGGATGTCTCGAGTAGTTTCGTGATGAAGTCCATGGAAATCTACTCCCATTTCCATTGTGGAATCTTCGGTTGGTGCAATAATCCAAATGGTTTTTGATATTTCGCCTTAACTTTTGAACATATGAGGCACTTTCTAACATAGGTGGTTATCTCAACTTTCATGTTAGGCCACTAGTATAACTCCTTCAGGTCTTAATACATCTTATTAAAGCCCGTGTGGATGGAGTATCTTGATTTGTGTGCCTCATTCATCACAAGTTCCATTAAGTTTCCATAATTTGGCACCCAAATTTAGTTTATAAAGTTACAAGCTTCATTAGACTTGATCTCTAAATGCTTATCCATGTCGCAAAGAGATTCATTTTTCAAATCATGTTCTTTCAGTGCTTCGAACTGAGCATCACGAATTTGAGTAGTTTGACTCGTATGGGTCGTAATTCCCAATGTTCTCACCCATAAAGTTTTGGTTCGTTCTTTCATGCTCAGAGCGTCTGCTATAACATTCGCCTTTCCAGGATGATAACGTATCTCATAGTCATAATCGTTTAGTAACTCGAACCACCTACACTGTCTCATGTTTAGTTCCTTCTGATCGAAGATGTGTTAAAAGAATTTGTGATCAGTAAATATAGTACCCTTGGTACCAAACAGGTAGTGTCGCCAGATCTGTAGTGCAAAAACAACAACTCCCAATTCGAGGTCGTGAGTGGTGTAGTTTTTATCATGCACTTTCAATTGTCGTGAAACATAAGCAATAACTTTGTCGTGTTGCATCAGGAAAAAACCAAGTCCTTGTCGTGATGTGTTGCAGTACACCACAAAACCACCGTTTCCCTCTGGTAGGGACAGAATTGGCGCGCAACACAATTTCTGCTTTAACAATTGAAACGGTGCCTTGCTTATTACCCCAATCGAATTTCTTGTCTTTCCGAGTCAAGGTTTTTAATGGTTGGGTTATTTTGGAGAATTTTCCGATAAAGCGTTAGTAATAACCTGCCAAACCTAGGAATCGTCGCACCTCAGTCGGGGTCTGAGGTGCTTCTCAGTTCTTAATGGCCTCTATCATGGATGGATTAACATGAATTCCCTTCTCGTTAACCACATGCACGAGAAATTGCACTTCTCGGATCCAGAAATCACATTTTGAGAATTTTGTGTATAATTTCCCATTCTTGAGTAGTTCCAAGATTAACCTTAAATGTTGTTCGTGCTCATCCTTGGTTCGTGAAAAAAAAATAAAAATGTCATCGATGAAGACGATCACGAATTTATCCAAGTAGTGTTTGCACACTCAATTCATGAGATTCGTGAATACAGCTGGTGCATTGGTTAACCCAAATGACATGACCATGAACTCATAATGGCCATAACGAGTTTGAAATGCGGTCTTGGGGATATCTTCCTCTTGGATTCGTAATTGTGATATGTCGAACGTAATTCAATTTTCGAGTAGTACTAGATCCGTGAAGTTGGTCGAATAAGTCATCGATTTGAGGGAGAGGGTACTGGTTCTTAATGGTGAGTTTTTTTAACTCTTGGTAGGTGATGCACATTCGAAAAGATCCATCCTTCTTCTTCACAAACAAGATTGGGGCTCCCCAGGGTGAGAAAATTGGTCTTATGAATCCTTTATCTAACAATTCTTGTAATTTATTGGACAACTCTTCCATCTCTGAAGATGCTAGTCGGTATGGGGATTGTGCTACTGGAGTAGCTCAAGGTACTAGGTAAATTTGAAATTCAACTTGCCTTTGAGGTGGAAGTCCGGGCAAGTCCTCGGGAAATACTTCCGAATAGTCTCGCACGATTAGTATATCCTCGATTCTTTTCTCCCCGGTTTGCTTCTCCACTACGTGCGCCAAGATTACAGGATAGTTGTCACGACCGTGTACGTACACAATACTAACAGATTTTGCGTGAAACCAGATCAAATAATGCGGAATCCTATTTGATTGGCGATCCAATCAGTGAGAACGATAACACGATCGATGTAAGAATGAACTAAATGTTAAGAATGAGTAGCGATCGATCAAGATCGAACTTTGAAGTTGGATTGGCTGTCTTGGACGTTCTTGACGGCTAGGGTTTATGAATATATGAAATCTCTCTCTAGGTTTTTCAAGTGTTTTCAAAAGTTATGTTTTCCACGAATTAAGTGGTATTTATAGGTTTGCAGTTTCCTTTTGTACGACTGAACCATTAGCATAGTTCAGTCGTGCAACTGAATCATGCGATTGAGTCATACGCACGAGTGAAGGTTCAGTCGTGCGACTGAGTCAATATTATGTCTCAATCATATGACTGATCCAGTCTCCTAGTTCAGTCGTGCGACTGGTCCATAAGCATGATATATTCATGCATATGGTCCATAAGTATAGTACATTAGCATGAATTATCACCCGACTAGGTTGAAACATTTCTCAATCATTATTGACTAAGACCTATACATAACAACCTCAAACCTATATAAGAAGTTCATACATATGAATTATACTTAACATAATAATAATATGAAATAATTAAACATTAATAAACATCAACCACATATTATATTTCAATGAATCATGACATTACACATGTGTAAGACATGAAAGACTTTTACATTTGAGCACATAAACTAGGAACATCATGTATCTACAAACTCCCCCTTGGACCTAGTTTACCCTATTGTCTAACATTCTTCACATGTTCTTGGAACTTCTTGTACTTTTACTCTCTTGTGATTCCTACATGTATCTCAAAAGGGAAGCAGAGCCGTATAACATGTTGGAACTGTAGAGCTTGTACAATGTCTTGTGTGTCATAGAACAGTGGCCACTTGAATAAAGTATAGACATCTTCAACCGACAAGTTAGTAAGCCACATTGGGTCAAATACCCAGATAGTTTCTATTTTTCCATCTTTGTTCAATACTATGACCACTTCTCCCGTCCGCCAATCATAATACCACCATTTGAAGTGTGGAGTGAAGTCCTGAGGCATTTCCCGTAAGGGAATCTTGGACATTGTGCGTGGGGGACTCCACTTCAGTACTACATTTGGTCTTCCAAATATAGGATCAACTTCAGACTTACGATTGAACCTCTTAGGTTGTTGAGGTCTGAAGTTTACCCATTAGGTGTGGTATTCTTTCTTTAATGCAACCTCAAACCATCCCGACATCTTTCTCGGGTTAGCATACAAAAGATCTAAGCATGCCAGGCGGTTGAGCTCAAAACCAGGAAGAGTCTTCAGATCATGTGGATATCTAAAGTACTCAATCCCTTTCTCTCTCTTTACTACATAGACATTCATGTCTTCAAAATATGCCCACGTGATAATCTTGCCTAACACTTTCTGATTTCTCTTGACTCTAAAAAGTTTGGTGTAGGCATTCTGCTTTGGAGGTGCGCACTGAGCTTTCATTTCAGCAAAGCAAGCAGCCCATTCAGCTTTCTTGAGATCAACATTAGCTTCAGAAGCTTGGGCTTGGGTTTCATCTTTTTCTTTCTCTTTCTCCATCTCCTCCAACTTCTCAAAAGTAGCACTTCCAAAAGTTTCACCCAAGTTGGGGATAACATTTCCTTTAGGGTTAGTGTACTCTGGATAGTGCTCAGCTGTAACATCCTCTATCTCAATCTCATTAGCATCTTGTAGCTCCTCATCACTTATTACATCAACTTCTAGAGCATCTTTGACAATTTCATCAAGATTTAGTCGGAATATCTCAGCTAGCTGATCATCGGTCAGATCATGAATGATTTCTCCTTCTTCGGGAGTGTAGCTAACTAACCTTGTGATGATCCCTTGCAAATCAAGAATCATCATGAGTTGAGTCTTGATTTGCTAAAGGGAGACAACATCATATTCATCTTGTTGTTGAGTTTCATCTGTTTGATTAAACATTTTACACATCACACATAAGTCAACAATCAAGACATTGAAACATAAACAAACATAGATAATCATTAATTACATTAATGTAATAAATAATTCAAGTACAAAAGTTTTAAATACAAGGACATCTAATCATTACTTTTGCCTTGATCTGTCGTCTCTTCAGCTTGAGGAGTTGAGGACGAGGCTCCTTGATCTTGATTTCTCTTTGTGCGCCTCTCCTGACCTGATTGATTTGAGGCTGATGCAGTAGCATCACCTTCTTGCTCATCATCATCCTCTTTATCATCTTTTTTGTCTTTTCAACTCGGTCCTCTTTCATCATCATCTTCATATTCTTCAGATTCATTTTCAGTGAGTTCATCTTCATCATCTTCATCATCATTATATTTGATCTTTAAGGGCTCACTCTTGGATCCCTTTAGCTTTAGAAAGATCTTCTTTTTCTTCTTCTCCAGATCCTCAATCCTCTTCATCGATGCCATAACCAGCTCGTTTTGACCTTTAAGCGCATGGTGAGCTCGGCCTAAAGTCCTTTCATACTGGGCATTCTTCTCACTGAGCTGTGCAATCTGCTTGGCTTAAGAAGCATTTACCTCCATCAGTTAGTTTAGCTGAGTAGCCCTTAGATCATCAGTGGCAATCAGCCTTAGCATGATACGGTTGAGGTTAGCAAGCTGTTCCTCTAACCCAATATTAGGTAGAGTGGAGCCATAGGTCATTGGGGCTTGGGTTGATGTACTAGCTTGTTGAGTGGTGGTTGTGGTGGTGGATATGGTGAAGATGGGAGTGGATTATGGTGGAGTGGTTGTGGTAGTGGTGGTAGGAGGTGTGGTAGTGGTGGTAGGAGCTGTGGTGGTGGTGGTAGGAAGTGTGGTAGTGGTGGTAGTAGTTGTGGTGATTAGGGTGATCCTCTGCCTCTTGCTCTTCTTGTCGTATGGTTGGGCCATCCTTTTCTTCCTTGAGCCCTTTGAGAGAGAGGCTCCCCCTGAGCTGAGTGGCTGGTCTGGGGTGTAAGTAGGATCAGTGACATCTGTAGCAACACCCTTCGACCTAGCCTAGCGTCCGCCAACCGCCTCTTTACCTCTCTCGGTGGCCACAACTCGACTACTAACTATGCTGACCAGAGGCTCATCGTAAGACTCTTCCTTTTCATCAAGCAGGAAGTCTTAATGGAAGGAAGCCTTCTCTGTTCCACCAGGAGCATCGGTGGTGTCATGTATAGATGGTGGAGATATAGTAATAGTGTTAATGGCCCTAGATTGAAAGGGACCAATATCTCCACCACCTTGACCATCACCCTGTTCGTCATCATTGTAGTCTTCTTCATTGGTGGGTAAGACGATTGGCTCAACATCAGAATCGTTGTCATCGTGATGCCACTTCTTGTGAGAGGGCGCCACATAATCTTCTCTGGCCAAATGCCCGAACAATCTCCTTATCGGGGGCTTCACCTGCTTCCCCCAGTACACCTTCATCCAACCTAAAGTTGTGTCATCCATCACCTCGAGTATAACAACACCGTCTCTCTCATTTGGCAGCGAAGGAAGCTTCTGATCAATGATCATCTGTAGAAAATGTGGGTACATACAGAAGCCTTCCTTGCCTTTCGCTTCCAGGTTCTCAATCATATAAGTGAAGAGCATGCGGGAAAAACTGAACGGGTGGTTCAGTACTAGAGCAACGAATGCGTTCTGGATTTAGTCCGATAGCTCATCAAATCCTCCTCGCCTTGAGGCTATGTACTTCAGGATAACATGACCCAAGTACTTGAAATGGGGGCATATGTTGCTCTTGTTGAGCACACATGCGTTGACGTCCATAGCGTACTTTATCCATAGAAAGCATCCCCGAACAGTCAGTGGATGCAACTTGGTTGAGCAAGCACCATCATCACCTAGATCCAAAACTCTCCTGAGATCGTCTTCTGTGATCTTTATCTCCTGCCCGAAGATAGAACTCCTAATACAGTGCGGCTCAGCAGATCGGTCAATGGATGCACCTTCCCAGAAGGCCTGCTGTATAGACCTGTAGGGTGTGCAAGGAGCAGAGATAGCCTTGTAGATCCTCGACCTACGTAGAAAGGCTATAATCCCAACGAACTCAGAGGCGTTCATGGAAGTGGCATCAAGATGAGCACATATATTCTGCTTGGTGCTCATCATCCATCTATCAACCATGTTGCTGCAACACAAGAAACATATACACTAGAGTTTTGTATAAGAGTTGACAGTTGGAACTTAAACTGTTTTGATCAAACTGGTTCAGTCGTGCAATTAAACCATACGACTGAGTTCAGTCGTGTGATTGAGCCTGCGACTGAGTTCAGTCGTGCGATTGAGTCTGTGACTGAACTTAGTCGTATGTTAAGCCATGCGGTTGAGTCAGTCGTGCGACTAAGTCACCGATTGATTCATTTGTGCAATTGAATCGGGTGCCAGGCTCAATCGTGCGACTGAGGTTCATACAGAGTTTCCATTCACTTGTTGCTCTGTTCAACACTCCAAATTTGAATCTATGTCAAAACTTTATATTAGACGTTGTGTTTAGACTTATTAGATTCGCAAGGACTCTAAATAGCACCTAATGTCCTTTAAATCAACGATTATGTCCATCTAAGTGGTTTATATTGAAGAGTTATTCTCATTTCTTGATTTGAACCGATTAGGTCATTTAGGGTTTGTTAAGATCATTCATTTGGATCGATTTCAGTCTCATAGTACCTGTAGATGAGTAGGACAAAAATTAGAATCACAATCAACGAGTAATCACAGTAATAGAAATTTGGGCAAAGTGTTTGCGTATGAGAGGTTTTTGAGAGCTTTGAAGGGTGGTAAGGAATGTGACCGACTAACCCCTCTATTGATACTGGTTTAAAGTTCAGTCATGCGACTAGACCCATTCGCATGCTTCATTCGTGCGACTTGGGTTCAGTCGTGCGACTGACTTAGACTTCTTCATCCAGTCGTACGATTGGTTCATTCTTGTGATCCAATTGCATGGTTGCCCCATACTCAAAGTCCAATCGTGTGACTGGCTATTACTTATGGTCCAATCATGCGATTGGCTCATACTTATGGTCCAATCGTGCGATTGGCTCATACTTATGAGTTTGATCTCATACACTTTCACACACTTAAAATTTTACCTTTTGATATATGACATTATGACCTATGATCATCTCAGACATGATCCTTTTAATTTAAAGCCGTTTGATCACCTTAGACGTGATCCTTTTAATTTAAAAACCATTTGATCACCTCTGACGTGATCCTTTTAATTTAGAACCGATTGGTCACCTCAGGCGTGACCACTTTTAATTTAGAACCGATTGGTCACCTCATATGTGACCACTTAGTGAGTGATTCATAGATTTCATCTAGATGTATAGTCTGACTTTTACGTAACAAAACACTCGAAAAATAGGAAAAACAACTTGAAATTTAAAACAAAACAAGACATATTTTTGTTTTTTTAGGTTTGAGACAGATTGAAACCTTTTAGAAAACGTCTAGCGGATTTTTCTTCCTGGATAGAACAGCTTCAAGTTAATTTGATCATTTCTGGAAAGATTTATTATGGAATCATACAGGTATATCATAATCATTTGGGACATTTTAATAAACACTTTGATGCTAGATTCTTGTTTTGTCTGAGAGTCAATAGCACTTTCAGGAAATCATACTAGAGCTATAAGATGCACATAATGATTTTGATTGTCAAGAATTTTAGCCATGATGATTGTTAGTATATTTGTCCACTTAAATACACACACAGATTTTTTACTCACATTGGTGATGAGTTAGGTTTTATTATTTCAATCAACATTTGTGGATCCCACACTTATATGGTAATCAACATTGCTCAGGAGATTTTTGAGCGGTCTACTGGTATTTGACAAGAAGAAACTATTCTAAGAGCTTTCAAAGAGATGCCAAGCCTCAGGTTAGTGCCATCGCACAGCAAAGAGGCGCAAACAACAATGAATTCTAGAATATTTAGGTTATGTTTATCCTTATGTCAAAGCCACCGCACAGCAGAGAGGCACACAACCTATCTTCTTGTTAAAGCATTTAATTTTCTTTTGCACATAACACACCAAAAATATAAGTTATTAGATTGATTGCACTTAGTAGTTTTTCCATGTGCTTTGCTCATTTTATGGTCATCCGCACACATTTATGGCATTTATTTTGCTCGTCATCCCTTATTTGGAAATGCGTTGATTGTATTAACCAGGGATAAGATGGGAATGCACAGCAAGTTGAACACAGTAGTTTGAATTTAATTCACTAATGAAGTCTACTCGTCTATTGTGTTGAATCTACCGAAACATCATATAATGAACTAGCAACCTCTAGGCCTACTTTCTCTATGTTACCTCAGTAGCAGTCTTAGCAGTCTAGTTTTACTATCATTTTTCCTTTTATTGTGCTTAGACTGCTCAGACTTGTACTTTGAATTAAGCATGTTGATCATTTAAATCTTTTTGAAGTCCCAAACAATTTGTTCCTTGTGTACTATTATTTTCCATAAACTTTGAATCAAAATCACAGATTTGATTTCATTCCTTTCAGCTAATCTGCCCTCCCCCCTCGTTTTTAAGTAAATAAGTACTAAATAAATATTACAACTAATTAATTACTAGACTAAACTATTCTCCCCCTAAAATTCTAAAACTGAAAATCTAAAACAGGAAAATAAAATAAAATAAAATAAAATAAATAAGAAACTAAGAATACTTGTCGGACTATGAACTTTCTTCTTCTAGAATCATATCACTTTTCTTTTTCACGCCATTAACCTCTAAAAGATATAAAAACTAGGTTTGTCAAATGCTTTTTTTGTAGAAGTCGCCGCGTTGAAAATCCGTATTAATTTTAACAACATCGATTAATTGCTTTTCAAAATAGTCACGTATAAAGTGATATTTAATACCGATGTGTTTTGTTTTCGGGTGTTGGACCAGATTTTTGCTGACAACAATTGCAACAGAATTATCAACAAAGATAGGGGCGTTAGAAAATTGCAAACCGTAGTCGCGCATTTGCTATTGAATCCAAATGATTTATGAACAACAACTTACGCAACAACATATTTAGCTTCACATGTTGATAGAGCAACTGATGTATACTTCTTACACTGCCAGGTGACTAACCGTCTACCAAAGAACTGACATCCCGCTGATGTTGACTTGTAATTCATCTTGCAACCACCATAGTCCGAGTCACTATACGTTGTAAGCTCAAAGTCATCATCATGAGGATACCACAATCCGAGTGTTGGAGTGCCCTTTAGATAACTAAGAATTCATTTAACTCCGATGAGATGATTTACTTTTGGTTTTGCCTGATATCTGGAACAAAGACACGTGGCGTACATAATATCAGGACGAGAGATTGTGAGGTACATTAGAGATCCGATCATTCCTCTGTACATGGTGGCATCAACCAGATCACCATTTTAGTCGGGTGCCACGTCATGGTTCGTGGCAAGTGGAGTTCCGGCAGCTGAAGCATTCTCCATGTCAAATTGACTGAGGATATCTCCTACATATTTGGACTGATGCAGGAAGATTCCTTTTGGTGTCTAATCCACCTGTAATCCAAGAAAGAACTTCATCTCCCCTATGGCACTCATCTCAAACTCTACTTTCATTACATATTCGAATTCTTTACATAATTCTTCATTTTTGGAACTAAAGATTATGTCATCCACATATATCTGTACCAATAGCAAATCACCATCCTTTTCTTTGATGAATAACGTGCAGTCAATAACCCCTCTGCGAAAACCATATTTCACTAGATGAGTTGAGAGTTTCTCATACTAGGCTCTAGGGGCTTGATGGAGTCCGTAGAGAGCCTTGTCCAGTTTATAAACTCTATCCTGATAATAAGGATCCTCAAATCCATCAGGTTGACTGACATAGATTGTTTCACGGATTTCACCATGAAGGAATGCACTTTTTACATCTAGTTGATAAACTTTAATCTTCATGTAGGATGCATAGGCTAGAAAGATACGAATTGCTTCCATCCGTGCCATAGCTGCAAACACTTCATTGTAGTCAATGCATTCGACTTGTCTAAATCCTTGAACCACAAGTCGAGCCTTATTTCTTATTATAACCCCTTAATCATCCTTGTTACACTTCAGGACCCATTTAGTGCCAATCACCTTAGTACCGTTTGGTCTTTCCACAAGGGTCCATACTCCTAACTTGTTGAACTATAGGAGTTCTTCTTGCATAGCACTAACCCATGCCTCATTGTTTAAGGCTTCACTTACATATTTTGGCTCAAATTGAGACAAAAAACATCGATAAGCACCATCGTGAAGATATCCTTTTTCCATGACTGAGGCATAATCAGCTGAGTATAGTTGATTTCGTGTCTACACTCCCGATAGAACATCCCCAATGATGTTTTCCACGGGATGATGCACATTAATTCGAGATCCGAGAGTGGTGGGAATAACTACTTCCTGCTCCAGATTTTGAATTCCAGGTTCAGTATCGGTAGTTGTTGGAGTATGAGGTTCAGAAGTGTTAGAGGCATCAAGATCTGATGCTTGTGTACTTTCATTAGTGGGAACCTGGTCCTCATGGTCTACATTTGCAATCTCAATTGCTTCATCATCCGAGAGGAGTCACTTACTTCAAGCTCTCCTCCTGAAGGACTAGAAGAATCGTCTAATGGAACCGATGGTGTCGAGTCTTGTGAAGGAGTGTTCAGAACATTGTACATCATTTCAGTAGATAAATTATCATTATGAAGATAGGGAGGCAGGTTGAAGGACTTAAAAAATCCATCATAGTCAAAGAAGAAGGAAGGTCCTTTTCCAGTAGGGGGTAGTGTATCTTTGAACATCAACATTGCACCACACTTCTACCTGTAAGGCCCCATTCCTGGGACGCTTACAGCTGGGCAATCATCACACATAAAGCATATATTTTCATTAACTTAAAGAAACACTGGGACGGAAACATTAAACAAACATTCCATTTCATTATAAAAGCCTTCGCAAAATAATACATCGTTATCAAATTACAAAATACTAGTTGCATTACATCACAAAAGCATTATAAAAATGGATGCCATCTGAAAAAAGCCAAGTAGCCGCCTCGTGTCTTCCTCAGTAACCTTTACCTGCCAACTGGAAACACATAAAAGTCAACATTGCTGAGCGAGTTCTAGTTTTATATTAAAACATACTTTATCTTTTGTTTAAAATCATTTTTTACTTTCTTTCAAATCATACTAAGCTTTAGTACATGATCACACATCATACGCACACATAGATAATAGTTATTATCTTCATCATCGTTCGTTTCATACATTTTGCACATTTCGTACTTATCGCACTTTTCGTACGTTTATTATCTTTTCACTTCTATCTAGGTCATGTCCTATGCTTAGCCCCCCTCTTGAGCACAAAGCCATATCATCTAGGGTTAAGCGACAAGGACCCCATATCGCACATATCGTACATATCGCATGTATGGAGTAGTCACATAGACTAACTCCCCCTGTGTGTGAACCCTTAAAGGTTAGCCAAGATCGCACGTTGTAAACACACAGTTAAGTAAACAACTCTCAATGAGTTGTGAACCTCCTTTCTTTTGCTTGCAAGACCTTTCATTCGTTCATTCATTATGTTCCACTTTCATTATCTTAAATCTTTCACTTTGTTAAGATAATACTTTACGTTCATTAACAATATCACACCACATAAAGTTACATTATCATACGTAATAAGGAACATAACATACAATCATACATATATACATAATCATCAAACATCATCAATCACATATCATCATGCATAGGCATCAATCATACATCACATCATACATCACCCATCACATCATCTATGACTTCAAAATGTCAACTTATATAGCCCCCGGGAACCTCCCAAGTCAAAGCCTACTTACACTTTTCCCCAAACGCAAAAACTATTCTAAGTCCTTTCGGGCGCATGAGCCCTATTTGGGCGTATGGGCACTATACAGTCGCATGGCCTTCTAGCGCATGAGAAGACTTAGGCGTATGGACACTATGGGGCGAATTAACACTCAGGCGTATGGAGGGCTTCCAGACGCATGAACACTATGGGGCGTATGGACCCTCAGTTGCATGACCTTCAGTCGCATGACTTCCAATTGTTTGACCTTCAATCGCATAACCTTCGACCTTATGGCCTTCAGTCGCATGCCTTCAAGGCGCATGATCTCCAGTCGTAGCAGCCTCTTCGGGTAGAGCTTCCCACAAACCCTATTGACTTCGATTTTTGGCACCTTGATTCTTCAAAAACCCGAAACTTTTGCCCTTTTCTCCCTTTTCTTTCTCTCTGGCCGATTGAAGACAAGTATGGAGAGGAGTGTGGGCAGCCATGCCCTTTTACACCCACTCTTCCAAAGTTTTGTCCTTTTTGGCAAAATTGGTCCCTCAACTTGGACCTTATTTCCTTTCTTTCTTTTTATTGACTAACAAGTAATCGGGTGTTACACTACCTGACCCGTTGAGTTGTTATAAACTCTCTTGTCTGGTATACTATATCTGAGAAAGTTACCTTCTTCAGCCTTCTCACTAAACTTCCCACTCTGAGTTTTCTTCAACAACATGCACGGTGCACCAAATGGTTCGAGATACTCCAAGTTTGGTTTACGTCGTTGGAGCAGTTCATAACATGTTTTACCATGATGTTTGACCACCAAGACTCGATTGAGAGTGTAGCATGCATTAGCCACTGCCTCGTTCCAAAATTGAATTTGCAGTTTAGAGTCGGCTAACATTGTTCTTGTTGTCTCTATCAAGCTACAGTTCTTTCTTTCAGCAACCCCATTCATCTGTGGAGTGTAGGCAGACGTAAATTGATGTACAATTCCTTTCTCTCTACAGAATGCCTCCATCCACTGATTCTTGAACTCTGTTATGTTTTCTGATCGAATCTATCTTACTTTCATCTTGTAGAGTAATTCTAAAGTAGTTACTAGATGTTTGAATGCTTCAAATGTCTCAAATTTGGATTTCAGAAACATCACCCAAGAGAATCTTGAGTAATCATCAGTTACTACATAGCAGTACAGATCTCCAGCAATACTCTTTGTGCTTACCAGGCCAAAAAGATCCATATGTAGAAGCTCGAGTGGAATATCTATAGAATTAACTTTCTCTGTCTTGTGAGACTTCTTGGTCTGTTTCCCTTTCTTACATGCTATGCAGAAATCTAGAAGCTGGAAATTCTTGATAGTTACTCCATTCACTAAATCATTCTGTATCAGATGATTCATCTTCCTAGGATTAATTTGTCCCATTCTCCTATGCCAGGAGACTGAATCCCTCTCTGTTGCCTTTGATAAGAAGCATTGCACAATGGATTCTGTTGTAGAGGCTTTTGATAGATCCAAGACATACAGATCATTATATCTTGAAGCTGACATTAAAACTTTATCCTCCTGGATAACATAATCCTTCTTCAACATGTAGCACTTCTTGTTGTCAAACACAACTTTGAATCCTTTATCACAGATCTGGGACATAGAAAACAAGTTGTTCTGTAGTTGTTGAACGTAGTTGACCTTGTCAAACTTCACTTTCTCGTTTCCCACTTCGCCTTGAGCGGCGATGTAACCTCCTTTATTTCTAGCAAATGAGACATGTCCCCCTTTAATTTGTTTGATGTTAAAAAGGAGGGACGAATTCCCGGTCATGTACCTAGACGCCCCACTATCAACAATCCAAGTATTTGTGATAGCACTGTAGCGGACATCCTACACATTCAAAGGAATTGATCAGCTCAGGTTTGGGACCCAAGCCTTAACTGGCTTGGGTGACCCAGAGGAATCACACATCATGAACTCAACCCATTGTCCATCAGAGGATGAGGGCACATTGTTCTTCTTCTTGTTCTCATTATCAGACAAATTACTTGATTTTTCTTTCCATAAACCAGTTTTGTGTAAGGCCTGTTTGTGATAAACAGACGACTGGCTTATAGTTTGAACTTTAGGTTCACTAATACTATTCTGTGGAGTATTAGATCTCTTTTTAGAAAAATTTGGTTTTGCATCATAAAGTTCAATTTTATTTTTGGGCGTCTGATAATAAGGATAATTAGGAGAGATATGCCCTCATTTTCCACAACTGTAGCATGATCTCCCTTCTACAGATTGAGGAAAATTTATATGTGGGTTTGAGTTTGGTAAGGGTGTGAGATGTGTTTGGTTGGATTTTGTCACGTCTCTTTTAGATGTCTTGGCTTCTTTAACAAAATTAATTGTTTTAACGTTTTTGACATCTTAACCTTTAGTTTATTTGGACTTTGACGAGTAACATGTGTTTGGTTAACTGAATTAGTAATTTTGGGTTCAGATGTAGAAGGGTGTGACCTGGACTTACATTAACCTTTTCAAATTTATCATCCAAATTTTCAATAGGCATATTTTCTTTTGATATCAAAGTAGACTCCTTCTGTTTAGTGCTATTTTTCATAGGTTTTCCCTTAGAATTGGGATCACTAACCAGAGGAATGGACACTACATGATCCTTAACTAGGTTTTATTTATTGGTCTACTTTAAGTATTCAGAAGGCTTGCATGTGGTGGTGGAACTACTTTGTAACCCAAACCTTCCCCATTGTTTAGCTCTTTCACTAAGTTTTAAACTACGTGTGAAGAACTAGCAAAGGTGTGTAGTTTTTGTTTTAAGGAATCAACTTCGACTTCTAAAACTGCTTTTTCCTTTTTCGTTTCTTCTAAAGAGTTTAAATAAAACTTTATGTCATTTTCTTGATTTAAAGAAACAATCTCGGTTTCCCTTAGTTGTTTTCCCAAAAGTTCTATCTTTTCTTTGTAACTGCACTCATTTTATTTTAAAATACGATTGGCCTCAGTGCAGAGTTGTAAATCATTTACCAAATTATCATTGTGTTCTAATATCCTTGCAAATTTTAGATCAATGCTATCCCTAAATTTATTACATTCAGTACCAACATGTTTATCAAATAATTGGTCATTAGAACTTACCTATGAGGAATCAGAAGAGTCAGCCATCAACGCCATTTCAGACTCTTCATTGACTGGAGATTTTGAGTTTGTTGCTCTGAGCTCTTCCTCAACCAAGTGATTTACCACATTCACAGCTTCTTTAGTATCTGAAATCACTTGCTCAGCTATGATCTCACCTTCACTAGCAGATCCATCATCCAATGCCTCAACAAAGGCAATATTTGATTCACCTAGAGACACAAATCGGAAGGACCAGTCTTGCCCTTCATCACCCTGAGCAGTCAAGGCCTTTGTCTCTTTTCTTGAAGATGTAGTTTCAATCATGTCTTTGTCTTGACGGTTGAAGGTAGGAAATGGGTTTTCATTACCAGTTTTCTTGGGCTTTACACATTCACATTTAAAATGCCCTTTTTCACCACAATTAAAGCATGTGACTTTGGTTTTGTCAAAACGAAAAGTTGTGTCTTTAGTGGCTACTAGATTCTGCCCCGTCTTTTTGACAAACTTCTTTGCTCTTCTGACAGCACTAGCCAGGGCCCATATTATGTCCATTCTTTCTAGCTCATTTTCGTAAACTTGCTCATAATCCTCATCTGCAAGATGACAATTTCCAATCTTACCTTCAACTAAACCATCGTAAGATTGTACAACCGCCACTAGAATATCCATATGTC
>BJCM01095633.1:0-12541 GCA_018326385.1 Flaveria bidentis
AATGAAAGATAAATAAAGTTATACCTTGATGTATGTATGATGTATGCTCATGTAATGAGGTATAAAGGAAAGGATTTTAATGAAAGAATATTTTCATATATAAATTACTCAAGGTATTTTAATGCTTTTAAAACTAGAACTCACTCAGCGACGCTGACTTTTATACATTTTCAGTTGGCAGGTAAATTGTTGCTGAGGATGGCACGCGGGGAAAGCTACTCGGAGGGGCAAGGCTGACATCTATTTCTATCATGAATTCTCTGTCATTTCATAATGTAGCAAACTGTTCTTTGTAAACTAACTTAAACCAAACGGTACTGCCTAACGGCAGTGTTCTTTTGACATGAATGGTTTATTAAAGTTTAATTCCGCTGCTTAAATTTGGAGGTTTTACATGTTTTCTATAATTACCATGGTGAATGACCAATTGTGAGGTCTCCGGAAACGGGGCGTTACAACTATCATTTTCTATAAGTTTTGAATCAAGATCACAGATTTGATTTCACTTCTTTCAACTAAACTGCCCTCCCCCTTCGTTTTTTTTGAGTAAATAAATATTGCAACTAATTTAAATACTAAACTGAAACTATTTTCCCCCTAAAATTCTAAAACCGAAAATCTTTTTATGTTTTTGGATTTTAATAGACAGGAAAATAAAATAAAATAAAATAAAATAAGACAAACTAGCCGGAATACGAACTTTCTTCTTCATGAATCACATTACTTTTCTTTTTCACGCTATTAACCTCTAAAAGATATAAAAATCTCGGTTTGTCAAATCCTTTTATGTAGAGGTCGACACGTAAAAATCAGTATTAATTTTAACAACATCCATTAATTGCTTTTCAAAATAGTCACGTATAAAGTGATATTTAATACCGATTTATTTAGTTTTAGGATGTTGGATCGGATTTTTGGTTACAGCAATTGCAGCAGAATTATCAACAAAAATAGGGGTGTTCGAAAATTGCGAATCGTAGTCGCACAATTGTTATTGAATCCAAATGATTTGCGAGCAGCAACTTGCAGTAGCAACATATTCAGCTTCACATGTTGACAGAGCAACTGAGGTCTGCTTCTTACACTGTTAGGTAACTAACCGTCTACCAAAGAACTGACATCCCACTGATGTTGACTTGTAATTCATCTTGCAACCACCATAATCCGAATCACTATACACTTTAAGCTCAAAGTCATCGTCATGAGGATACCACAACCCGAGTGTCGGAGTACCCTTCAGATAACGAAAGATCCTTTTAACCCCGATAAGATGATTTACTTTTGATTTTGCCTGATATCTGGAACAAAGATATGTGGCGTACATGATATCAGGACACAAGGCTGTGAGGTACATGAGAGATCCGATCATTCCTCTGTACATGGTGGCATCAACCAGATCACCATTTTCGTCGGGTGCCACATCATGGTTCGTTGCAAGTGGAGTTCCAGCAGCCGAAGCATTCTCCATGTTTAATCTACTGAGGATATCTCCTACATATTTGTTCTGATGCAGGAAGATTCTCTTTGGTTTCTGATCCACCTGTAAGCCGAGAAAGAACTTCATTTCCCCCATGGCACTCATCTCAAACTCTGCTTTCATTACAAATTCGAATTCTTTACATAATTCTTCGTTTTTGGAACTGAAGATTATGTCATCCACATAAAGCTGTATCAGCATTAAATCTCCATCTTTTTCTTTGATGAACAATGTACAGTCAATCACTCCTCTGCGAAAACCGTGTTGCACAAGATGAGTTGGGAGTTTCTCATACCAGGCTCTAGGGGCTTGATGGAGCCCGTAAAGAGCCTTGTCCTGCTTGTAAACTCTATCCCGATGATAAGAATCCTCAAATCCTTCGCGTTGATTGACATAAACCATTTCACGGATTTCACCATGAAGGAATGCACTCTTCACATCTAGTTGATAAACTTTAATCTTCATGTAGGATGCATAGGCTAGAAATATACGTATTGCTTCCATCTTTGCCACTGATGAAAATACTTCATTGTAATTTATGCCTTCGACTTGTCGAAATCCTTGAACTACAAGTCGAGCCTTATTACTGATTATGACCCCTTGGTCATCTTTCTTTCACTTCAGCACCCATTTAGTGCCAATCACCTTAACACCTTTTGGTTTGTCCACAAGGGTCCATACTCCTAATTTCTTGAGTTGTAGGAGTTCTTCTTGCATTGCATTGATCCATGCCTCACCGTTTAAGGCTTCACTCACATATTTTGGCTCAAATTGAGACACAAAACATCGATATGCACCATCATGAACCTTTTCTATGATCGAGGCATAATTAGCTGAGTATAGCTGATTTCTTGTCTATACTCCTAATTGAACATCCCCAATGATGTTTTCCATGGGATGATAAACATTTATCCGAGATCCGAGAGTCGTTGAAACAACTACCTCATTGTCTAGATCGTTAAACCCAGGGTCAGTCTCTGTAGTTGTTGGGGTATGAGGTTCTGAAGTGTCAGAGGCATCAGGAATTTAATGCTTGTGTACTTTCATTGGTGGGAACCTATTCCTCCACCTAGTCAACATTAGCAGACTCCACTGCTTCATCATCAGATGAAGAATCACTTACTTCAAGGTCTCCCCACGAAGGGCTAGAAGTATCATCTAATGGACTAGTTGATGTCGAGTCTGGTGGAGGAGTGTTAAGAACGTCGTACATAGTCCTAGTAGAAAGCTCCTCATCAATATGAGAAGGCGGCAGATTGAAGGATTTAAAGAATCCATCATAGTCGAAGAAGAAGGAGGGTCCTTTGCCAGCAGGGGGTGGTGTATCTTTGAACATCAACATTGCACCACACTTCTACCTGACCCGTTGAGTTGTTGTAAACTCTCTTGTTTGGTGTGGTGTATCCGAGAAAGATACCTTCTTCTGCCTTCTCGCTGAACTTCCCAGTCTGCGTCTTCTTCAACAACATGCATGGTGCGCCAAACAGTTCTAGATACTCTAAGTTAGGTTTACATCGCTCGAGTAGCTCAATAACATGTTTTCCCATGTCGTTTGACCACTAAGAGTCGATTGAGCGTGTAACAAGCATTACCCACTGCCATATTCTAGAAATGAATAGGCAGTTTTGAGTCGGCTAGCATTGTCCTGGCAGTCTCTATCAAGCTCCGGTTCTTCCTTTCAGCTACACCATTCATCTGTGGAGTGTAGACAGAGGTGATTTGATGAACAATTCCTCTTTCTCTATAGTATGCCTCCATCCACTAATTCTTGAATTATGTGCCATTGTCTGATCAAATCTGCCTTACTTTCAGCTTGTAGAGAGATTCCAGAGTAGTTACCAGATGTTTGAATGATTCAAACGTTTCTGATTTGGCTTTCAAAAACATCACCCAAGAGAATCTTGAGTAATTATCTATTACTACAAAGCAATACAGATCTCCAGCAATGCTCTTTGTGCTGATAGGGCCAAACAGATCCATGTGCAGAATCTCGAGAGGCATATCAATAGATTTAATTTTCTTTTCCTTGTGAGCTTTCTTGGTTTGTTTCCCTTTCTTACATGCTATGCAGAAGTCTGGAAGCTGGAAGTTCTTGATAGTTACACCATTTACTAAATCATTCTGAACCAAATGATTCATCTTCCTAGGATTGATGTGTCCTATTCTCCTATGCCATGAGACTGAGTCTCTCTCAGTTACTTTTGACAAGAAGCATTAAACAGTGTGATCGGTTGTGGAGGTTTTTGATAGATCCAAGACATACAAGTCGTTATATCTTGAAGCTAACATAAGAACCTTATCCTCCTTAATCACATAGTCTTTCTTCAACATGTAGCACTTCTTGTTTTCAAATACAACTTTAAATCCTTTAATTTGTTTGACATTAAAAAGGAGGGACGAGTTCCCTGTCATGTGCCAGGACGCCCCTATCAATAATCCAGGTATTAGTGATAGTGTTGTAGCGGACACCCTGCACATTCAAAGAAACTTATTAGTTCAGATTTGGGACCCAAGCCTTAACTAGCTTGGGTGACCCAGAGGAATCACACATCATAAACTCAACCCATTTTCCTTTAGAGGATGAAGGCATATCTTTCTTCTAATTTTCCTCACTATCAGACACTATACTTGATTTTTCTTTCCATAAGCCAATTTTGTGTAAGGCCTGTTTGTGGTAAACAGACGACTGACTTATGGTTTAAACTTTATGTTCACTAGCACTCTTAGGTGGAGTATTAGATCTCGTTTTAGAAAAACTTGGTTTTGCATCATAAAGTTCAATTTTCTTTCTGGGCGTCTGATAATAATGACAACTAGTAGAGATATGTCCTCATTTTCCACAACTGTAGCAAGATCTTGCTTCTACAGATTGAAGAAAACTTTTATGTGATGTTGAGTTCAGTGAAGGTGTAAGGTGTGTCTGGTTTGGTTTTGTCACTACTCTATTAGATGTTTCATCCTTGTTAACAAAATTAATTGTTTTAACATTTTGAACATCTTTAACTTGCACTTTGGTTGGACTTTGATGATTAACACGTTTGTGGTTAACTGGTTTAGTAATTTTGGGTTCTAAAATGGACGTTGGTGAACCTGACCTTACATTAACCCTTTTAAATGCATCATCTAAATTCTCAACTGGCGTCTTGCTTTTTGATTTTAAAGTAGACTCCTTCTGTTTATTGCCAGATTTCATTGGCTTACCCGTGGAATCAGGATCACTAACTAGAGGAGTAGACACCACATGATCCTTAACTGGGTTGTTATTGATTGGTCTACATTTTGTATTCAAAAGGATCTCATATGGTGGTGGAACTACTTTGTAACCCAAACCTTCCCCATTATTTCGTTCTTTCACTAAGTTCTGAACTATGTGAGAAGAACTAGCCCAACTATGCAGTTTTTGTTTTAAAGAATTAACCTCGAGTTCCAAAACTGCTTTCTCCTTTTTGGTTTCTTCTAAAGAATTTAAATAAAACTTTATATCATTAGATTGATTTAAAGTAACAACCTCAGTTTCCCTTAGTTTTTTACCCAAAAGTTCTATCTTTTCTTTAAAACTGCACTCATTTTGTTTTAATATACGATTAGCTTCAGTGCAAAGTTGTAAGTCATTTACTAAGTTATCATTGTGTTCTAATAACCTAGCAAATTTCAGATCAATGCTTTCCCTAAAATTTTCACATTTAGAACAAGCATGTTTTGCAAATAATTAATCTAAATAACTTACATGTGAGGAGTCGGTTGAATCAGCCATCAAAGCAGAGTTAGACTCTTCTGTTGTTGGAGATTCTGAACTTGTTGCTCTGAGCTCTTCCTCAACCAAGTGATTTACCACGTTCATAGCTTATTCTGAATCTGACATCGCTTGCTCAGCTACAATCTCACCTTCACTGGCAGACCCATCATCCAATGCTTTGACACAGGCAATATTTGATTCTCAAGAAGAAACAAATAGGAAAGACCAGTCTTGTCCTTCATAACCTTGAGCAGTTAGTGCCTTTTTCTCTTTACTTGAAGAACTAGTTCCAATCACTTCTTTGTCTTGACGGTTAAAAGTAGGAAATGGGTTACCATTTCTAGTTTTCTTGGGCTTCACACATTCACGTTTATAATGCCCCTTTTCACCACAGTTGAAGCAGGTGACCTTGGTTTTCTCAAAATCAAAAGTCGTATCTTTAGTGGCTACTAGATTCTGCCCCGTCTTCTTGACAAACTTTTTAGCTATTCTCACTGCACTTGCTAGAGCCCACATGATGTCCATCCTCTCCAGCTCGTTCTTATCAACTTGCTCGTAGTCTTCATATGCAAGATGACAATTTCCAATCTTCCTAGCAACTAAACCATCATAGGATTGAACCACTGCTGCTAGAAGATCCATATGCTCCTTTACAACTTCCACTGTGATATTACCGAGATTTTCGATCTTCGACTTCGTAGTATTGGCTTCAGGAACTATGTATTGGGTTCCAGATGACCCTGACGTTTCTGGTCCTGAAGAAGTGGTTTAGGAAGGATCCATGGAACTAGACACGAATGTTGTTTGTAATGGTGCTTCTGAACCAGTTGGAGTAGGAACCGAGTAGTAAAGCGAAGGATTCTGAACATAGGATCCTTTCTTCGACTTGTACTTCATCCTCAGTTCTTCGTCTCTTAACTTCAAGATGAAGTCATTTATATCTAATGTCACAAGAATGTCGTTCCGTCTCAGGTTAGACACAAATGAGTCCTATTTCTCAGGCAAACCATCAGCAAAGCTTGAAACTTTGTCTTCCATTGAGGTGGTTACGCCATGAGTGTGCAGCTCACTCATTAGATGATAGAATCTGTCAATAATATCATATAAGCTCTCATTCCCTATCGAAGAGAAGTTATCAAACTCCTTCTTGAGAGCCTTAGCCTTCAGTGCCTTTAACGTCGTGTTTCCATCATATCTCTTCTCTAATGCCTCCCATAGCTTTTTGGCCTGCTTGTTCTCAGAAAACTGATGAAAGATGTCTTTCGGTATTGACTGAGTCAACATGGTATAAACTTTCTTCTCAGCATTGAAGAGTATCTTCTGAGCTTTGCTCATTCCTCCCAACATCAACTTGACTACATTTGCACTGAATGGTATCGTGTAACCAGTCTCTATAGAAGTCCAAAGATTGGGATCCACTCTATTTAGGTAAATCTCAAACCGTTGTTTCCACTGAAAATATTCATCTAACGTTAATAGCTTTGGCGGTTTATTGTGATTACCAATCTCATTCTCCAGAAGAAGTATGTTCTGGATGCATGAGTCCTTTCCTGCTGTAAACGCAGCAAACTGATATTCCATTTCAATAAACTTAGTATTTGGAGAGCAGGACAGTTTCAATCGTGCGAATATGAGTATGGATCACTCGTGCAAATGAACTATGAGTATGGATCACTCGTGCGAATGAATTTAATCGGGCGATTGGATTCAGTCATGCGTATGAATAGGACGATTGGAAGAAAACAACTGGAGTTGTTCAGTCGTGCGAATGAGCTATGCGACTGAGTTCAGTCGTGCGAATGGAGTGAACGAATGAGTTCAATCGTACGAATGAGCTAGTCGTGCGACTTAAGGCTGTTGATTTAGCAAAATCGAAGATTTTGACACTTTGACACAAAATACGATTTATCTAAGAACCCTAATCTGCCGTATAGTGAAAAATCAAAACTTTAACGCCTAAAAATGTCAAAAACACCTGTTGAAGCAAACATGGTGACTTTTTTTATTAAAACGTAGATTTTGACACCAAACCTAATTGAATCAAATGCAAAATCAAGAGCCAATGCTCTCATACCACTTGTTAGGAGGACCGTGTACGTACGGAGTACTAACTGATTCTGCATTATACCGGATCAAATAGTGCGGAATCCTATTTGATTGGTGATGCAATTAGTGAGAACGATAACCCGATCGATATAAGATTGAAACTAAAAGTTAAGAATGAGTAAGAATCAATCAGGAACGAACTATAAACTTGGATAGGCTGTTCGGGACGCTCTGGACGGCAACGGTTTATATGTATGCGTACTATCTCTTTGAGTGTTTTGTTTTTCCACGAATTAGGTGGTACTTATAGGTTATTGGTTTCCATTCGTACTACTGAACCATTAGGATGGTTCAGTCGTGCGAATGAATCATGGGATTGATCCATACGCACGACTAAAGGTTCAGTTGTGCGATTGAGTCAATCTTATGTCTCAATCATACGACTGATCCAGTCTCCTGGTTCAGTCGTGTGATTGGTCAGCATGATGTATTCATGCGTATGGTCCATAAGTATGGGCCATTAGCATGAATACTCATCCGACTATGTTGAACACATTACTCAATCATTGTTGACTTAGAATTATGTACAACAACCTCAAACCTATATAAGAAGTCATACATATGAATTAAAGATAAATAGACATCAAATCATATATCATATTTCATTACATTGTCAAATTACACATATGTAAGACATAAAAGAGTTTTACATTTAAGCACATAAACTAGGTACACATGTATCTATAATTAATCATTCATTACAAGTATTGATTAAAGTTTCAAGCCTATATAAAATGATCTAGATTTATTGTTCCTAGATCTATCAGCTTGTGATGTTAGGATCATGTTAGAATGATTGTTGATGATGTTTGATGTGATAGAATGTGTTATTTGAGTTGTATGGATGCTTGGTTGATCATGTAAGGAGTATAGGTTATGGTGATCATACATGATGATGAATTACTGTTAGGGATTAGGAGATCACATTTAGGATTGGATTAATTGTTACGATGAATGGTGGTTGGGATGAACTCAGTGAATGAATGTAATCATGATTGTCATACACACGTGCGAATCTGAGGCCCCTACTTAGTAGGACTGGCAGGGTTTAGGATGTGAAGTCGTGGGTGGCTTCACTTGGCATGTAGTGCATGATTACACTTCACATATGAATTATTTGTTGTGATGTATTTATATTTGTGTCGAGCATGTTGGTTGCTTGAGATTTGCATGAGTGTATGATGATCTAATGTGGTATGATGACCTAGGTAGAACTTAGGTTGATAATATGATACACGTGGATAATTTGTATGATACTCTTGTATGTTAAGTTGTCATATATGATTAAACTATATTTCAACTAATATGTCACGGGTCAAACAGGTCAACTAGGTTAACTTAGGGTTGTAAAGTTTTCAGGGTACATGTACTTATGTGCTTGTGGGTTCTAGGTAACCTTTGAAGGGTTGTCTTGCACCTATCACCAGTTCTCTTTATTCATTATCTGTACACACCAGGTGAGTTCTTGCCCCTCTATTTTATAAACTTTCTTCTAGGGGAGGTAGCATACTTGTACTCAGACGCTATTTTATTAGTATAAGTTATGTATGTTTTAACATAGTGCTTAATACCTTGAAAGTCCTCACACTTTCGGATCATTAATAACAGTAACTAGTGGGAAATTTTGGGTGGTACTACTGGGTCTGATGAGCCCCATCTGTGCGACTCGAGATCAAACGGGTGCAATTTTTTCCAAAACACAAACATTGTCACGACCCGGTAAGTCTTGACGGAGGCAACAAACGCAACACAGCCAGCTTTGATTGCGAAATCACTATTGTTATTACTTGTGAATATATACTAGCTATCTATTTCAATACACTTCTTATGTTATACAACTGTTAATATTTATGATAAACACAAACTCTTGAATTCACCAACCATTGTGTTGACATTTTAGTATGCTATTCTCAGGTCATCAACTATGCTTGCCATTAGGAGCACAACACGGGTCCATCATGCATCCTAAGACCCTATTTAAAAGACATTACTAATGGTGTTCATTTATGGATTTTAAATTGTTGAGTTGGCGCGTGTTTGCCAAATCATGCATTTTTATATTTTGGGTTTGTTTTAATTACTAAACGCTTTCGCATGGTTTTCAAGTTTTGATCTCTGTTTGGTTTTGTTTTAAATATGGCATATAGTGTCGTTCTGAGTAACTAGTGACTGTGATCCTGGTTTGTTCACATGCCTCACAGTAAAACCTCACACGTGGTTTTTGAGGGTGTGACAAGTTGTTAAAACCAAAAACCTTCCTTCTAGTTCTTCTCCATATACACCACCATAGCCATTTGATATTTGATATCATTCTCTTCTACATCATTAGGATTAACTTGTTGCAAGTCATCAACCAAGATGTTGGGTGCACTTAGTCTTTTAGCAGAAAATGCTTCATAGCTGTTCATGAAGGTTGTAAACCAAGCCAGGTGCTTTTCAGCTATTTGAATGGTTTGTTTGTTGGGTTGCAAATTTACAATAAATGATTGTTGTGTAGGTTGAGTGGTTTGGATTGATGAGTAGGTTTGAGCTTGAGATTCAACATGTCTTGGACATAAGGATTTGGCTGAGAAGTTTGATAATGGGGAAAGATTTAGGCAAAGCTTGATCTTTTACAGTTGGATGAATAGAAGAGGCTAACTATTATTGTTGACAAAGCTGATGATAGCTCATATAGTAATTTGGGTTACTTGTCATTTTTGCATATAATGACGATGCTTCCACTCTCTTTGTGTTGATGTAGTTTGCAGCTCTTTGTTTATCATCCATGTCATATGATTTGATATGTTAAGATGAGATCATTCAAAGACAAGGTAAAGAGATCCTTGGTCCTTTCGATGGTAGTACAATTGTTATTCCTACTATATGGTAGAGAATTTAACAGCTTTTTGTTTACTGCTATATTCTCTAAAGTGATTCCTACACTCTTCATATTTGTGATCAGCTTCACAGATCTAGACATCTGAGCTTCCAATGTTTCACCAATAATATGATTGAACATATTGAGCTTTTGGTTAAGCATATCTTTCCAACTCTCTCTTCCATGGGGTCCCATAAATCCTTATCCTTGGTGTAATCTTTAAACTTTTGTACTATTTTAGTGGTAAATGCCATTGTGATAGCAACATAGGCTTTATCATCATGCTCGATTATCTTAAGATCATCTTCATCCCACAAAAGTTTAGGTTTAGGAACCGGTTCATCTTTTTCATTTTTGTACACTGGCATGTATGGACCATGTTTGATAGATCTCATCATCCTATGTTTAATATAGATAACATAATTCTCAAACTAATAAGCCCAATCTGGGTAATCTTCTTTATTCAACAGGCGGGGTGGCTTAGTGCTTGTACCAATCTAATTGTCAAGATTCAATGTAGTAGTGATGTGTTTCAAATTAGCTATTTTTTTTCTTGGAAAATCATAAAATTTCTTCCAAACTTAAAGTTCTCACGGGAAATATACCAACTTTTAGCGCAGAAGGTTTTGTAACTGAAATTTATGAAAAATGTAAGTTGTGGTATGAAAGGAATCTTTTTTAACAAACTTTTAACCAACTCTTGCAAAACTTCTACTTTTCGCGCGAATAATAACCTTTGGCACAAAACTACCAACTTTTCACACGTCTCATTTCTTCCATTTTGAAGATTTTTTAGGTTAAATTTTTCACCAAATTTATTAGATTCAGATTAATCAAGTGTTCAATTAGTGAATTATGTTCAAATTAGATCCTAATTGTATATAATTGATTCAAATAATCTTGTTTAAGCCCAATAACATCACCAATTCACCAATGAACAAGCTTAACAACTTCATCTTCTTCAAAATGGATTATTTAGTTTTTTATAACTTAATAGTTGAAGTATTATTATATTTAAACACTCAAATATATATTCACTTAATATTTACATAGATATAGATATTATAATAATAATAATAATAATAATAATAATAATCAAATTTCTCAATGTTTAAGATAGATCAAAAAATAGGCTCGATAACACCCGTCACATCAGTATATATTGTAAGTAAAAAATATATGAGTAGCGAGGTGTAAATTTTCTCAATGGTATCACAATAATTTTCGTTTTCTCTAAACCAGTTAAAACCCTACTTTGGTTTTTTATAATCTTACACTTAAACCTTTAATTATTTTTTAAAACTAACCACAATGCTTTATCTCTCTTTCTTTTCATTTTTTTTTCAAAATTGATATCTATTTATTTAGTTCTTATTTTTTGTAATTTTTATTTAAGCCTTTTAGTTATGTCAAATTCACATTTACTCACTTAAACAATTTTTTTATATTTTATACCTAAGCTTTCAAAGTTATATCAAATTCACATTTAATCAGCTAACTATTTTTTAAGTTTTGTAATTAATCATTCTAGTTATGTCTAAATTTATTTTAATCAATTTTACAATTTACGCATTCATTGTTTTTTCTTCTTTGTCTTGAGTTATTTAATTTTTTAGTATTTTTCATTATATTTTTATCGGCGTTTCATACGTAATATTTTTTTTGGATGGTTAGTAGTAAAGTATAAATAATTAGAATTAAATAGTTATTTATAACTATCACTGTATATGCCGGTTACACCGACTAGTATATACATTATTACTCTTGTATTTAAAAACATATTTGGATGAATGGTATTATACAGCTGCTCTCAGCAGCCAAGTACAAACATCTATGGCAGCAAGTGATGTGGTCAACACATCCTTTCTTAAAAACCCTACTTCAATTTTTTTCAATCGATTTAAAGCATACCAAGCTCTAATACCAATTGTAAGGATCGTTACAATATCAAAGATCGATCTTGTGATTGTGAATGCGGATATAAACAATCACAGAGTAAGAAGAAGTAGAATCAATAGAATAAACTCATAAGTAAATAAATTTCACTTGTATTGCTCACTAAATAGAAATGGTTATGGTAAGTACAAAAAGTCTACTTATCATGTTTATTCTTGATGATATGTTTTCAAAGAGTTATATTATATGTGCTTATTTAAACACATATAAATTCTTAAAGATGGTTAATGATAGACTTTTAGAATCTAATCTTTCTTGAACGAGTAACTAAAGGATTGATGGTTAGGTTGAGGTGGTCTTCTTGGTGCTTGATCTTAAGTTCTTGAAGTTGAATTCAAGATGGTGATGGTTGAGAAGATGATGATGAAATGGTTGGAGTTGGTGACTTGAAAACCAAGAGGAAGAG
>BJCM01095639.1:0-25549 GCA_018326385.1 Flaveria bidentis
TCAGCTGATGTCTTCAGACTTTGTCTTCAGCTGATGTCTTCAGACTTTGTCTTCAGCTGATGTCTTCAGACTTTGTCTTCAGCTGATGTCTTCAGACTTTGTCTTCAGCTGATGTCTTCAGACTTTGTCTTCAGCTGATGTCTTCAGACTTTGTCTTCAGACTTTGTCTTCAGACTTTGTCTTCAGACTTTGTCTTCAGCTGATGTAGACTTCTTTAGTTGTTATGATGTCTGTAGGACTTAAAGGTTTTTCTGATCTGGCTCATTGGTTCTTTTGGTCCAACAGAGGTTTATTCGCAAGTCTGAAGTGGATCCCATATCTAGAAAGCCTAAAGTAGTGTTGAAGTGGAGTCCCCCGCGCACAATGTCGAAGATTCCCTTACGAGAAATGCCTTAAGACTTCACTCCACATTTCAAATGGTGGTATTATGACTGGAGGATGGGTGAAGTGGTCATAGTTCTAAACAGAGAGGGCAAAATGGAAACTATCAGGGTATTTGACCCAATGTGGCTTACCAACTTGTCAGCTGAAGATGTCTACACTTCATACAAGTGGCCACTGTTCTAGACGCGCAATATATTGTACAAGCTCTCCAATTCCAGAATGTGATACGACTCTGCTTTGCGTTTGAAATACACACAAGAGTCACAAGAGAGGAGTAGTACAAGAGGTTTGAGGAGAATATGAAGGATGTTAGATGTTAGAGTAACTAGGTCCAAGGGGGAGTTTGTTGTTACATATGTCCCTAGTTTATGTGCTTAACGTAAAAGTCTGTCATGGCTTACATATGTGTAATGAAACATTGTAATAATATATGATTTGTGTTTTGATGTTTACTTATATCTGATTCATATATATAAACTTATTATATAGGTTTGAAGTTCGTATATGATGACTCATGCTAATGGACCATATGCATGAATATATCATGCTAATGAACCAGTCACATGACTGGATCAGTCGTACGAGTGAGACATGAGATTGACTTAGTCGCACGACTGAACTTTCAGTCATGCGTATGAATCAGTCGCATGGGTCAGTCACATGACTGAACCATGTTAATGATTCAGTCGCACGAATGAAGACTGCAAACCTATAAATACTACTTAATTCGTGGAAAAATTAGACTTTTGACACATACTCATAACCTAGCCGTACAGAGCGTCCAGAACACCTATTCCAACTTCATAGTTCGCATATGATCGTTTTTCTACTCGTTCTTAACGTTTCTTTAATTGTTAGATTGATCGGGATTGCGTTCTCACTGATTGGATCACCAATCAAATAGGATTCCACACTATTTGATATGGTTTCACGCATAATTAGTTAGTACTCCGTACGTACACGGTCCTAACAATGTTTATCACTACTAATCCTGTGCAACATAGTAAAACAAAACATATTGAGATAAGATATCATTTTCTAAGAGATTGCTCAGAAAAGGGTTTGATTAAGTTAGTCAAAGTGGATACAACAAATCAGCTTTCTAATTTATTCACTAAAGCCTTTGGTTCAGTCAGATTTAATTTTTTATTTGAGTCTCTGGCATGATTAACTTAGATTAATCAATTTGAACAAACAAAGAAAAGCATATGTCTGTAACTAGTTATAAATAGATTACCTTCGGAAGAAATACTTGTCATAGTACAATTTTTCTTCCGGAAGCAGTTTACCCTCGAAAGAAACTTCTGAAGTATCTTCCGAAGCATGTAATGATACTTCAGCATGACACATGCATGGGAAATGATAGTACATTATATCTTTGCTTTTTCCTGAATTCATAAATATCATTAAAATCTGAGCTAGTTTCTTGATATGTGAGTAGGTTCATCTTGAGTGGAAACTACACTTAGTGCATGCCAAACATAATGCAAAGTAATTGTTTGTGGGAAACTTCATTTTGAGGATATAGAAAGTGAGTCTTATTCTGATGTGATCAAATCACTCATCTAAGCACACTATGTACTGACACTTTATAATATCTATCTTTGTAAATCATACTCCCTCTGTTTTGTGTGAACAAAGACCTGGGCGTATGATCACCATGCTGTATATCAGCTACCAAATGGTGAAAAGATCATGATCCTCATCATCCCTATGATTTGTGTAAACAAAGACCTGGGTTAAAGGCACATCTGTTTTACGTGAGTAAAGACCTGGTGACCTGATGATGATCATATCTAAGCTCTCAAAAGAATCCTATGTGATCAAATGTATATTAATTTAGAGCATTTATATCAATGTATTAATGAAATGTCTAATACATCTCAAGATAGAACTTATAACTTAAAGTACATAGTTATTAAGTGTGAAAAAGTGATGATTTGACTCACAAAGGGAGGACAAAATCTTCGTGAATTGAATGTGAAGCCCACAACAGTTATTTCCTAACTAACATGAAAACATGATAAACAACATGCCTAGTTGATACATTAACTCTTATATGGATTTAAGTGAACAATATACTTTCAATCAGTACTAAGTTCAGGTATCAATTCAACAAAATAACTCATCAGGAAGAGGCTTAGTATTATAGTATGATCCCATTACATGTGTATATATATGCTTGTGCATTAACACACTGCAAATGTTCTTCTAACATTCTTAGAAATTTATGATAAATGCATCATTAATCATAAATTTAGGGGGAGTAGAATTCATCAAGAAAACTTAATTCATCAACAAATTTGTCTATTTCATTATCAATTTGAAGGAATTAGAACCTGAGCACCATCTTAGCTCTTGGATACATGAAATTTTTTTAAATTCAAACATTCTTGTGCACAATTATCATGAATACAAAGTCAACAAGGTCCAAAAGCAATAAATGGTTTTAAGCAGTAGACTTGGACCATATAATAAAATAAGTTTTTCACAGTGCTTTTAAGCATCAGCAAAAGCTGCAGTGCCCTTTTAAGCATCAACAAAAGCTACAATACTTCTTAAGCATCAGGAGAAGCTACAGTGTGGAAATTTTATTAAATTTGTCTATCCGTAGATTGGTAAACTACGGATGAGCAAGTTCAAAAAGTATAATCTAATTTCATAGTTTGGTAACCTATGAACATTTAAGTTATACTTAATCAGCAGAAGTTTTTAAGTTATCCATAGATGATATACGGAATCCGTAGATAATGTGCAGAAGAACTAAGAATTGTGGATAAGTTAAATTGTTGAGGGTCTCATATCATTAAATAAATAAAATTAATGTGTCTGAGAGAGTATAAATGATGTTCTTTGACTTCAATATTCATTATTCACTTTTTCAGAACACTTTTCAGACCTAGAAATATGCACTCAACAAACTTTCCCCCTTCTCTAACATTCAAAATTACCAAAGCAAAACATCAAATAAACATATAACTTTGTTCTCAGATCACTATGTTCAAGGTAAAACATGTCGTAATGTTCAATAATGAACCGTTTGATTCTTGTCTAGTCTCACAACTGTTTGCATTCTCATATCAATAATGTGATGCTAACGAAATCTTCTTAATTCTTATGAACAGATGGATAATCGATTTGTGAGAGAGCACAATGTGTGTGCTTTCTTAAACCCAGACGACCTTACTTCAGAAGGGTGTCAAGACATCATTTGATATCTAAGAAGATCCAGACTGTTCTATGCCTTATTAGCAGAACCTGTGATTCATCAATCGCATATCACTTATTTCTAGAACTCAGCTCAGACAGAAGAAGATGGAGAAGTTATTATGGCAGAAGTCAAGAATCAATGAATGAGGATGACTGAGCAGACCATAAGGAGGGATCTAGAGTTGGGAGAACAAGAAGTTGGTCACCCTGATGTGTTCGAGAATGAATACATAGAGAAAGTCTTTCTACTGATGGGGTATTATGGTGATTTTGCCAAGGGGGAGATCAAGAAAGGAAGACTATGCAAGCCATACAGATTCCTATGCCACACTTATCTTAAGTGCATCTCCAACAAGAAGTCTGGGCTCGACAAATTCTCAAGGCACATATCATCTGGGATCATTGGCATCTTTGAGGGAAGAACATACAACTACTCCAAGTACATCTTCAATTGTCTATGTGACCACATCAAAGTGCAAAAGAATAACAAAATGTTCATGTTCCCAAGGTTCCTACAACTGATCATCAATGGTGAATTGCCTGGAACAGCAAGAGATGGAGATGTATTGGTGCAAGCTCATTTGGGTAGGCCTGTCTTGAACAAGATCAGTGGAAGGTATGAAGGAGGAGGCATGCCCATGTTTGCTCATGTGGTAGATGCTAATGCAAACATTCCCCAAGAGCTTGTATGGGAAGATCGACAGGAGGGTTCTCCAACCAATTCTGTACAAGCCACTCACTCATCAGATCTATCACCTATTCACCAACAACATCAATCTCCACAACACCCTTCTCCTACAAGTCAAAACACTCAGCCCATTTCACCCATTCTCTCTATACACTCTCAACAATCTCCTTCATTCAGTCAAGACACTCAGCCAATGTCTCCATTTATTCATCAATCATCTGAGAGTGTGCATACTAAACCCATTTTTGTTACTCAGTCTCTAAACTCAGTTCATACCGGTGAGACTGAGTTGATCTCTCAAGCAAGCACCATCCCTCTATCACACTCCAACTCTGAAGAACCAGTTGCCTCCAATCAAACAGAGCCTTTAGTGCACAACATGAATCCTGGATCACAACCTCATCATGATAAGCATGATCAAGCAAAAGAGGAATGCTCCAGTTCAACAAGTGTGGCTCATACTGAAGAACATAAAGATGAAATTGTTGATCAACAAAAAGAAAAGGGAGAAGAAGAAAAATATGAGGAAGTAATTGCTTAGCATGAAAATGATCTAAGTGATAATGGCATTCCAGTAAGCAAAAGCTATCTAGTGGCTGAATACAACAAGCTTGTAGTGAAGTCAAACTGCAGAAAGCAAAGGATTAAAGAACAAAAACGGATAATAGTAGAAAAGGATGATCTACTGATGTAGTTAGAATCAAGGATCAAAAGTTTAAGAGAAGATGCTCAGTGCAATAATAAAGTGATTGATGCCTTACTTCAACAAGATTTTGAGCTCAAAGAATCAGTAGAGGCTGAGAAGCATGAAAATGAGAAACTGATGCTAAAGATTGATCAAGTATATAAGTCTTTCTCTGATCAATCAGCTCTGTTAAAAAGAAAAGAAGAAGAGATTGATCAGCTGAAAATGAAAATATGTTCTCTTGAATCAAAGCAAAAAAATGAACCTACTAAATCTTCCAAGCAACTGATTTTATACTCAAGGAAGAGGAAGCATTTGGGTTCCACAAAGAATCAGGTAATCAATGTTAAAGATTCACCTAAAAGGTCAAGGCATACATCTTCAGAGCACACTCCTTCAATGAACGTTTCAACATCAAAGCAAGTTACTCTTGATGAAGCTGAGAGTAATGCTGAATGGAAAGAACTGACTAAAGAGGTGTCTAACAAAGAACAATAAGACTTAAAGGCTGATGATCTTCTGACAACAAAAGACATAATGGAAGAAAGGCCTGAATCAACTATGTTTATGACCCTTATCAACCATGGGTTTCCATATGACATGGTTGAAAGGATGAATCTGACTGAGATGAAGAACATACTAAAAGAGTTTGAGCTTGCAAGATTCATAATTCCAAATTATGACTATGAAGCATTCACTACTTTTCAAGCTATTCAGAAAATCAAGAAAGATTTAGGCCACTATGATACAACAAAGCTTAGCAAGTACAATATGGTATGTTAGCTATAGGGTCACAACTACAAGGCACATAAGCTTAAAGGAAGAAATATTGCTGAGCTGAGAAGAATGATGGAGCATGCAATGTTCGTTGAGCTTGACCCAGGAGTGAGGTTCAGAACTGAAGCAAACCCATCCTATGAGCAACAAAGCAAACTATTTGCTGATCCCATAACTGTTGAATCTAAAGATCAATAAGGGCACAAATATGCTAATAAGAGAGCCTAGGGTAGTTATCCCTGGAAAAGTGTGGCCTCTAGGCACAACATTAAGAGAAATCACTGAACAAAAATCTACATTGATATAGTTGTATGATCACATCACATCCCATTTCTATGGAAGTAAACATGATTATGGCCTGGAAATATGATCCAGACTGGGATTGTGCAATCATCAAAAGAATAGCTGGAAGAATCCAATACTTCCATGATGTAGAAGCATTGCTGAGCCTTCATGAGAGAGATATTAAAGATCTGCAAAGCCTAATCATGTCTAACTATCCAATTCATTCAAGGGGAAGAGATTTCTCTGTGTTGGTGGGAAAGATAAAGACAAAATTCATAGATGATATGTTCAAGGAAGCTAAGAGATATGATGTTGAGCATAGAAAGAGAATTCAAAGAATCAAAAGAGCAACAAAGCCCTCTTCACTTGTAGATGATGAAATTTTAAAAAGGGTTGGATACAAAAACATAAATGTAGCATCTATCAAAAGCTTCAAGAGAAATCAATATACATCTCCCATAACAGAATGGGGTTATGTTGAGAAAACAAAAGAGCTAGTGCTGCTGAGGAATGCTAAAGGGATGAAGGCTGATAAGATAAGAATTTTTGACCCAGTGAAGATCAAATTGCTTCACCCAAGCTATACATCATACCTTCATGACAAATTCTTCCCAAAGCTGACTGATGAAAGGGCTCAGAATGACTTATGTCTATATGTGCACATGATTCAAGTTGTGGATAAGTTGCATGCTAAAGCATACAAGAGAAGAAGGTATAATGCTGGGATGCTGAAGGGATCTAACATTGAAGATATTTTAGAATTGAGAATCTCAGAAGAAGATGAGTTGGAAATAGTCAATAATCAATGTGTGGTGGAAACTCTGAGTATAGAAGAAGACATACTGGGATTGAGCTTTGACACTCTTAAAAAGATATGCAGAATGGAGATCAAATACAAGTATGATGATCAAAAGGATGCAGTGTCTTACTTAAACAAAAGAATGGTGGCAAGATTGAAAGAACTCTCAGTTTTGAAGAGCTGATTACAAGTGTCTAAGCCTAACAGGAAGTATTGTTAGGTCTAGGATCAATAGATCTAGTCCATTATAGATCTAGTCTATTTTGTATAGGCTTAGAACTTGAATTAATATCTGTAATGAATGCTTGGAATCCATTATTATGTATGCATTAAATGTATAGGTTTACCCATATATATGTGTGTGTGTTGATTTATGTATGTTTGCAGGCAAAACAATATAATTGGTGAATTTCTGAAAAGTTGATCAAGTGTAAGAAACATCTACGGATGAACATTTTGTTCTTACGTAGTTATGTTTCTTACAAGTAAATTACATCCGAAGATCTTCTGCGGATGAACAACCAAATCTGAAGAACAAGTTTGCTACGTAAGAACAATTGCTTCGGAAGAACAAGTTTGCTTTGGAAGAACAAGATTCCTACAGAAGAACAATCAATTACGTAAGACAATATTCCTGCGGAGTCCAAACACTTGTATTCAAACAATACAAGTGTTACAAGTCACAAGTCAACAAGGAAGTAATGCGAATCCCAAGAAATCCGATAATTCCTTAACAAAAACAATTCAAATTCCAAGATATCTGGTGTTTCCTTAACGAAAACATCATTGTCTATAAATATGGATCCTAGGTTTCGAATCGAGTACGGCTGAGACGGCGAAGACAACTTTCACGGGAATCATCAAATCAACAACATTACAACCAAACATCACATCAAATCACACAAACCAAAACCCTAGCAATCGTCACATCATCAAACAATAAAATCAATATCATTCATTCATTCTTGTAATCATTAACATGTTTTTAATGAAATACGTTTGAATTGAATATTTGTATGATCATTAATTGTGTTTCATTCATTGTGTTCTTTTCACTCTTTAATCATTATTGATATTGAAATTTAATACAAACAATTAAACCAGGTTAATGTTGATTCCGTAAACATTGACTTGTCTTCAACCAACACTGATAATTCCTGATTGCGATCTTTGGATTCACACTAGTACACGTCATTAGATACTTAAGACTACCAATGATCCTTGAGTTAGCAACACCTTATTCTCTATTCTTAAATAGATGATGTGTGCTATCGATAGGAGATTGAGTAACACTCATGTCATCCTTATTGAATTTATTAAGGATATTGTACACATAGTGGAATAAACTTAACACAAAACCATTTTAGGTTCTAGTGATCTTTACTCCAAGGATCATATTAGCTTTACTACACATGTTAAATCTTACTTTTAACATATCTTTTATAAATCTGATCATTTTATCATCAATTCTAATGATAAGCATATCATCTACGTATAGACATAACATGAAAAACCTTTAGATGTGTCTTTCACACCAACATATTTGTCGCACTCATTGATTTTAAAACCATTGCTACTCATAATATGGTCAAACTTCTGATGCCATTGTTTTGAAACTTGCTTCAAGATATATAAAGACTTAACAAGTTTTAGAAGTAGAGAAAACCTTAGGTTGCTTTATACAAATCTTATTTTTATCTAAATATCTATTTAGAAAAGTAGGTTTTAGATCCATATGATGTACTTCAAAATATTGTAAAGCTACAAGTGCAAGTACCTACTTTATAGAGGTTATTCATGTTATAGAGGTTATTCATGTCACAGGTGAGTAAGTATCAAAGTATTCTAGGTCTTCATTGTTTCTATACCCTTTGATCGTAAACATTGCCATGTACTTGATAATAGAGCCATAATATTTCATCTTGTTATTGAATATCCAATGATATCCCAATGTTTTACACCCTGAAGGAAGATCTACCAACTCCCAATATAAGATAGTTTTAATTTCATTTATGATGACTTCTTTCTATTGAGGTCTTTCTTAAGAGGTGACTGCTTCTTGTTAGGTTTGGGGTCATCCTCAATCATATAAGTAAGAAAGTCAACACCAAAGGATTTTTTGACCCTTTTATCTTTTGCATCTTTTTGGTTCAACCTCTTTAGCATCCAAGTGTTCTTGATCTTCAACATGAACAATATCAACAACTAGTGTTGACAAGCTCATGTGTTCCTATTCTAAAATAAAGGAAACATATCTTTAAAGAACAACATATTCCTTGATTCCATTGTAGTATTGTTATCTATTTTGGGATTCTTTGACACATGCACTAGAAAACGATATGTATTACAATAATGAGCATAACCAATGAATACACAATCTATAGTTTTGGGTCATATATTTTGGGCCTTTGGTGGTGGCACCGCGACTTTGGCTAGACACCCCCACACTTTCAAGTATTTGTAGGATGGTTTCTCCCCATTAACAATTCATAAGAAATTGCATCCTTTTTCTTAAAAGGTATCTTATTCAAAAGATAATTGACTGATAGTATGGCTTCCCCTCACATTTCTTGTCCTAACCCATAACTTGTCAACATTGAATTCATCGTTTCTTTTAATGTATGGTTTTTTTCATTTTGCAATTCCATTTTTCATTCAGCAAATGGTGAAACGTATTCACCACCTTTGTCACTCATCAAAATATTTATCTTTATATTGAGTTGATTCTCAATCATGGTTTTGTTCAAGATGATCTTTAAATAGCTTCATCCTTATTCTTAAGTAAGTACACATAGCAATATTTGGTACTATCATCAATGAAAGTGATGAAATACTTGTTTCCACCATTAGTGGGAATAGACTTAAAATCACATACGTCATGTGAATCATATCAAGGGGCTTAATTATTATTTCAATCAATATAAATAAAGATCTTTTGTTTGGCTTCAACACATGTTTTATATTTTGTATTTGATTTAAGGGTAAAAGTTGGTATGTAATCTAAACTAATCAAATGATGCATTGAAATAAAATCAACGTGACCAAGATGACTATGCCAAATATTAGAAGACTCAATCATTAAAGCATAAGTAGAAGTAATTTTATTCATATTCTTTTTTTATTGCAGTTACATTAAGTTTAAACATAACATTTAAGGCATATCCCTTTCCAACAAACATACCATGCCTAGTTAAAAAAAATTAATCACTTTGCGAAAGTGATGTGGTCTATATAATACATGTTTTATATAAATATTTCGTACACTTTTAAATATTATTAGGTAAGTTTAAGTTGAATATTACTCCTAATTGTTTCATTTTTGAATTCTGAAGGTTTTAAGAGACTTACGAGGAGTGAATATTATTTATCATAATCAAAAGATAAATTTTGAAATATAAATGCTATAACAAAATAAAATGGATTTGATATTATTAAGATAGTAATTTGATGTAGAATTTTATTCAAAGCATGTATAAAAGTTAGTAATTGGTTTTTTTTCTTAAACTCAATTGTAAATATGTGGAGTTTTATTCAAAGTCAAATAAATGCACATGTACAAATTGAATTCAAGACCTCAAACCTCATGTAAAGGTTAAGTGGGAACACATATAAATAATGGATTGTATTATTCAAAGCCCACGAAATTTGTAGGCCATAAAAGTTGAAAGACAATATAAGCCCAAGAGTGAAAAAAGAAATGCATATAATATGGAAACAAAGGGAATGCACAAGAAATTCCGGGGAAACCTAATTCATAATGTATAAAAAGACTGTTTGGTAATTTTTGAATGATTAAGTGTTAAAACCAATAAGATGTTTAAATCATTAAGAGGTCAGAACTATTAAAAGCTAGTATATCATTTAACAATTCAAAGACAAAGATCCGACCAATTCAGATAAGAGATCTTAACCATTCAGTATTAGAACTTTTAACAATTTAGCATTGATATAATGCTTAATCATTTAGAGGCAAATGTCTGAATCATTCAGAAATTTGCTCGTGAAAAAAACAGTCTAAACCATTAAGTGCTAAACCATTTAGACATCTGAATCATTAAGAGTCTGATTAAGATGCTACCAAACAACCCCTAAGAAAAAATAACTCATTCATAAACAAAAAAAAGGAAGTGATGGCAGAGAGTTTTGATAGAAGCAAGAAATTTGTGAAGGAGTAAAAGTTCAAGTATTCAAGAAAAATCAACCCTAATAATAAAAGGATACTATTCGGTTAACATTCTCATAATGTTAATAATTCAAAATGAGGATTTAACAGAGAGAATTTACTGTTTGAGTTTCGGAAAATAAAGGAGAAATAACTTCTGAAGCTTGTTGACTAGGGTTGGAAGCTAAATTTAGTCTTCATCATAAATATGAAAGTTGTGGAGTGCATAGAGATAGGGCCTCATTAACAAAAAACAATAGAGGGCCGTATTGACGAGATCCAACTATGAACAATTGTCCAAAAGAAAAACTGCCTGGAAGTCCAAGGACCTTTAGTACTGTACTCTACCCTCGAACCACCAGCCTTCACGCCAAGCAACTTATTTTCTTTGAATCTCTGTACATGAATACTTTTGACTTCATATTGCTTGCAATCATGTTTTTTGGTTAAACTTTTGTAGTCATCTAGGTATAGATGAAACTCACACGATCACAATTATTTGAATTTTATAATATGGTGATTAGATGTAAATTTAAGGCTTCTTTTTGGGTTTATAATCTATGATCTTGTGTGCTTGTTTATAATCTGAAATCTAAATTCTTGTACGAATAATTATTTAGCATGAAAGAATTCCCCTATGTATCATAAGTTTTATTCTTAAACTTGTGAATTTGTTTTTACATGTTTAAGGCAACTAACAAGGGTTGGTTTTTAATACATTTGGGTTTTGAAAAATTAACTTGTGTGCAATCATTAAATCTAAATGAAAGTTCAAATTTTAACTAAGAGTTTTTTTATAGAGTTGTTTAATTTGATTTGTTCGTATTATCATGCTTAGATGTTCTTAGGTGGATTATTGTATTTGATTAGAGACTGCAACATAACTCTATTTTACAAACATGAGTCTATAGTGTGCGTATGTTAGATTGTGAATCCTAACACTTTTATATAACTTGTCACTTGCTCTTCATAGAGATGATTTGAGGTGGTTGGTATGTTATTTACATCAATTTTCTAATTAATCATTAAGTTAGGTATCATTGGCGGGATTCTAATCTATTTTTGTAAATTTTATGTGTATAAAGTGTTATCTTCAAAAACTCGTAATATGTTTAAAATCACCATGACTTGTAGGAGTGTAGTCGAGCCTTGGTGATTCTCTTCATCTATTGATCTTTGAATTTTTCTTGCTTCTTTGCTTTCCAACTTTAACTTAACTTTCATAGGTTGTTATTCTTTAGTTTATTTTACAATTTTATAAAAAAGGAACACTCTTTTACATCAACTAAATATCGGTAGAGATTAAGTATCGAGAGATTCTCGTATCCTTGTTTTGATATTCGGTTCTTGCCTAAACTCTATTACGTAGCGATAGGTACACTTGTCTTCGTTTGTAGTTTTGTTGATTGGTGAATTATCTTTTCTGATTAAAATTTGTAATCAATTGTTTTTAATAAAAACATATAAAATTATGCACATCAGAAAGCAAAACTTATTTAGCAACCATCCCGGTACGAAACTCTTATGAAAGTTAGGGACATAAAGCACATTGCTTAAAGTGAGCTCTTTCCTAGAAGTTCACTTGAACATCACATCATCTTCACCCTTGATGTTAGTAGTAGTTGTATTTCCCATGCAATGCTTCTCCTCTCCCACCACCTCTGATACGGTACATTTTGTATATATAGTTTGATAGATCTTCACATAAATTTAGTTTTGAAATGTTTTTACTTATACTAAACTCACAAAAAAGATAAGTGTACCTATCATGTGGTAGTATAGTGATAATAACAATCGAGTTCCAATCCATGGACACATCAAGCCTGCTCAATGATCTTAATGATTGAATATAAGATGCGACTTTGATTTGAGAAAATGATTAGTTTTTTAAGGTAACCAAAATTTTAGATTTTTAAAACAATAATTTGAATTAGTAAAAGATAAATAAAGATTGAGACTTCTAGGGATAATCTAGTGAAATAAGGTTGTCATCCTAATTTAGGTTCCATTTAGTAACTATGATGAACTAAGTGAAGTGGTTAAAGATACAAGAAAATGTTGTTATATTAATGTTTATAAACATGAGCCAGTGCGGAATTATTGTAAACCAATTCCATAGTAACAAGAAAAATTGCATCGAGTCACGTACAACACAATCACCGAACACCTAGTGATGTATGTAATATTTTTATATCCTTTTAACATATGATATTTGAAAATAAAACTTAATGTTATAAACAAAGTTGATCAAGGTCCATTTTAACATATTATTAATTTTAAAAAAAGCATTACAATTACTGTAGAATTTTCAAACATTATAAAAAAGTACCCGTATATGATCTGAAAGTTAAGGTAATATGATTTTTAATATCCACTTCTAGTTTGTTAGCGATGACTTTATTATGAATACCGATTTCATGAATAAAAGTTAGTTAATAAGTTTTTTAACCATGAGTTTGTTAGCCATGAGTTTAAGGCTAGCAATAGTTAATGATTGTACATATATTCGACATTACATGGTAGCTACAAGGTTCAAGTAACCACAACACACAAGTAAATTGCCATAAGTTTCAAGAATAAAATGTTTACAAGTGCACTGATTATAAAGTAACATGTTTTACCCCAAAGTGTGAAAATATGAAAAAGGGGTATAGAAATACTCACATGATCAATAAGTATATAATTGATGAATAATAAGAAAAATAATAGCCGTTCCAACGTAGAACTTCACAAGGTACCTAAATATATTTTACAAGTTTAAGTTTAAATAATAAGATTAACGAATTCACGAGAACTAGGGTTTCATCTTGGTACTTGGGGGTTTTAATATTTAATCCAATAAAATGGTATATTTGATTATGTTTTAATTCAACGAAATATACTATTTAATCATTTTACTATTAAGAAACGAAAAGAAACCATTTAAAATAAAGTTGAAGTATAGTTTAAATAAACTTTTATAATTTTTCAATGAACCATCGTTTAAACAATAATGTATATAGATATTATTTGAGCAAATAATAATTTGATGATTTATGACATTATTTAAAGTCTATTTTATAAGAACATAAACTAAATATATTATTATCTAAAATATTTAATAAAAGTATTAAAATATTTTTATGAAATAAATTGCAGAAAATAATATGATGTCTCTAAAAAAATTAACAAATTCATACATTGATTTTTTTATAATTTTTTTTAAAAAATAATGAATTATATTTGAAAGCTAAAAGCCTTAAAACAAAAACATGAGGCTCCCAGGGTTCGAACCCGGGACCTCATGTTAAGGATGCTTATGTCTTAACTAGTGAACCAAAGGCCTCTGCCGCGAGTTATCCTTGTTTTTAATCTATAAAAACATAATTTAAGTAAATCCCCCAAATACTATGAACCCTAGTTTCGATTAGTGCCAAATTGAAGATCAATTCGTTATTGTTAATGCTTAATATCATAGGGCTTTTGTTATCCATGTAAAATCGAGTAAGTATATGATTTCAGTTACCCGGTTGAAAGTGGATTCGAGATGAATGCGACAATGAACAATCCCGCGGCCGTTGAATAAGCAATCGATGTGTAAATGCTGATGATAATAGAATTAATTTTGTGTGAAGCTTCAACGAACAACCACGAATCAAAAACCTCAGCCAATTTCAGATTTTGAAGCGAAGAAGGTTGTGTTCGATTAGTTGTAGGTTGCGATGAAAGTGGGTAATCGAATTCGATGGTGGTGTTTGTTTTAGGAGGAGTTTGATGGTTGTTAAGGTTCGTTTAATTAGATTATTATTAGGTTTAAATGCCCGAACGGCTATAAGATTAATGAGTTTCGGTTATTCAATCGATTTGAGTTTGTAACCGGCGTTTAAACGCATTTAAGGTGCGCATTCAAGTTCGAATCGTGTAATTAAAACGATTTGGGTCGGTTTGAGTGTTAAAACCGAGGGTTTCGTGGGTTTATGGGGCCCACCGGAGCTCCGCCGGTTTTCGCGGGGAGAGAGAAAGGGGGTGGGGGTTTGGGCTTAGATAATTTACATAATTGGTCCCTTAGGTTTCGGTTTCTATTATTTTATACCCATAACTCACATTTAAAGTTTTAAAAATACCAAACTAACCCTCTAACTTAATTTTAAGTTTAAACATTTCAAGTTTAGTAATTCTTTACAAATTATTATTATTATTATTATTATTAATCTATTAGTAATATTATAATACTCAATTCAATAGATTAATTATTAATTTTTAAATAAAAGAAATACTTAATGAAATCAAAGAATCAAGCATAAATAATCCCCAAGTTTCATATTAGGCAAACATGGTCCTTAAAAGAATTAAAAAAGCTAACTTTAAAATTAACCCAAAATTACAAGATGTTACAGTCTCCCCAACTTAAAAAAATTTCGTCCCGAAATTAAAAATAAACTAAACGAACAAAAGCGGGTACATCTTTTTCATTTGCTCCTCACGTTCCGTGAACTCAGTCCCACGTTTGTTTTTCCAACGGACTTTGACGATAGGTGTGGTAGTTGTTCGGGTCTTCTTCAGGGTTCAGTCCATAATCTTAACAGGTTTCTCAACGAAATGCAATGACTCATCTATTTGAATTTCCTCGAGAGGAACATGCAAATTTTCATTAGCCAGGCATTTTCTCAGGTTCGAGACATGGAAGACAGGATGAACCGCGCTAAGTTCAGAAGGTAGTTCCAGTTTGTAAGCCACTTTCCTAATTCTTTTCAGAAAATTTGAAAGGTCCTACAAAGCGTGGGGCTAACTTACCCTTCTTCCCAAAACGTACAACACCCTTCCATGGAGATACCTTAAGAAGAACCATGTCGTCGACTTGAAACTCCAAATGGTTGCGTATTTTATCGGCATAACTCTTTTGACGACTTCTAGCCACCTCAAGGTTATTTCAAATTTTGGAAACTATTTCGGTCGTTTCTTGAATAAGTTCAGGACCAGTGATGAGATTTTCCCCAATGTTAGTCAAACATATCAGAGAACGACATTTACGACCATACAAAGCCTCGAATGATGCCATCTTGATGCTTGAGTGATAACTATTATTATACGAAAATTCCGCGAGCGGTAAATGCGTATCCCAATCACCACCAAAATCAAGGACACAAAGACATAGTAGGTCCTCGAGGGTTTGAATTGTTCGTTCGGTTTGACCATCAGTTTGTGGATGGTAAGCCGTATTTAAATCCAATTGAGTACCCAAGAGTTCTTGCATAGATGACCAAAAGTGCGAAGTGAAACGAGTGTCTCGGTCGGATATGATGTGCAACGGCACGCCATGACGACTCATAATTTCGTCAATGTAGATGTGGGCCAGTCTTGAAATTTTGTATGTGTATCGTATAGGTATGAAATATGCCGTCTTGGTCAAACGGTCAACAATCACCCATATACTATCATGACCACGAGGAGTACGTGGCAACTTGGTTATGAAATCCATGGATATATGTTCCCATTTCCACATAGGGATTTCACGTTGTTCAAGTAAACCACTTGGTCGTTGATGCTTGGCTTTGACTCTTGCATATGTGAGACACTTGGAAACATAGACGCGATATCTTTCTTCATTCCTGGCCACCAATATTGACCACGTAGGTCGATGTACATCTTATCGGAGCCAGGATGAATGGAATATCCGGTTTGATGAGCTTCGTTCATAATGAAGTGCCGAAGGTTATCATGATTCGGAATCCAAAGTCGATTCAAGAAGTACCACATGCCGTTCGGTTTTGTCTCCAGTTGCAACCGAACGTTAGACATCAAATCTTCATCCTTCCCTTCGTTGGTTAATGCCTCTTGTTGAGCCTTGTGAATGCATAACTCAAGATCACTATCTATCCTTATGTTTTGAAGCATGATAGTATCCTCGTTAATATCCACATGAATCTCGGTATCAAATTCCCCTAACGTATCAAACCATTGCCTTCGATCTCGGATTTCTTGAAGTGAGACAACCTTGTTATGGACCTTGCGACTCAGCGCATTGGCTACAACATTCGCGTTCCCAGGGTGGTAACGAATGTCGTAGTCGTAGTCGCTAATCAACTCAATCCAATGTCTTTGCCTCATGTTGAGATCCTTTTGGTTGAACACATGTTGGAGACTCTTATGATCGGTGTAGACTATGCATTGCGTCCCATAGAGATAATGTCGCCAGATCTTCAAAGCGAAAACGACAGCACCAAGTTCAAGATCATGGGTTGTGTAGTTCACCTCATGAATCTTCAATTGCCTCGACGCGTATGCTATCACTTCGCCTCGTTGCATGAGAACACAAACAAGACCTTGATTAGAGGCATCACAGTATACGGTAAAGTCATCATTTCCATAAGGAAGTGTGAGAATAGGAGCGTTACATAGCTTGCGTTTCAATGTCTCGAAAGCCTCTTCTTGCTTGGGTCCCTATTCAAAGAGTCGATTCTTTTGGGTTAGCGTCGTTAATGGTTTAGCAATCTTTGAAAAATTTGCTATGAACCTACGGTAATATCCCGCTAAGCCCAGAAAAGAACGAACCTCGGTTGGGATTGTGGGAACACACCAATTCTTCACGGCTTCAATTTTAGTAGGATCGACGTGAATTCCTTGGCTATTCACCACGTGCCCTAAGAATTGAACCTCTTCAAACCAGAATTCACACTTGGAAAACTTGACGTATAATTTCTCTTTCTTCAAAAGTCCAAGAACTTGTTGCAAGTGCGTCTCGTGATCAATTTTCGTCTTGGAATAAATAAGAATGTCGTCAATGAACACGATCACAAACTTATCCACATATGGTTTACATACTTGATTCATAAGATCCATGAACACGACAGGTGCATTGGTCAAGCCAAAAGGCATGAGCATGAACTCATAGTGTCCATATTGACTGGTTTTGAGTAAGATTGATATTCTTACTCAGAATCGAATATGATAATCAAGTCAATGATTGAGTGGTGGAAACAAACAATCAAAGAACATTCAATGCAAAATAATACTCATAAATGCTTTTGTATTTGTATATATCAAAGTTGATTTTCAGATAATTAATTATAACAAAAATTCTCTATCTATCAGCCATCACCTCAGTACGAGGTTAACTATTCTATTTATAGGCAGACAAGATGCCTTTACAAAATGACTAAACTACCTCTAACCTATTACATCAGAAACTAGTCTAAGTCTTGATCCGCATCTCTGCTTGTTTATCCGTATTGACAAATGCTGATGAGATAATCTTAATCAGCATTTCCACTTGATCATCTGCATTAGTAAGATGGTCATCCGCATTGGTTAATGCGGATGAACAAGTACTTATGCGCATTTGGGCTGTCATCCGCATTTGTCAATGCGGATGAGCAAAGTCTTGTCCGCATCTTCTTTTGTTCTTCCGCATTAGGCAATGCGGAAGAGTAACTTGTTCTTCAGCATTAGTATTACGTCTTCCGCATTAGTCAATGCGGAAGGGTAAACACTTGTCCGCATCAGAGTTATGTCTTCCGCTTTAACTAATGCGGAAGATAACACTTGTTATTTTTCTTGCAGATCTTCATCCGCATTTCTTCTTGGACTTGTGGGAATCCAGCTGAGCAATCATCAATTCACCTATTGAGTTGGCATGTATGATCCTTTCTGGGTGCAACACATCCTAATGAGGACTGTTAATATCTGAAGTCTACTAAGGGTTTTGGTAGCATCAACCTAGGGGGAGTTTGTAGAGAATGTATGAAGAGTCTGATGCAACCCAAACATCCAAAGTCTTTCTGCATGCATACTTCACAAGTACTAAAGAAGAATGCTTAGGAAGTTTTACACTTGCAACAGAAAATACTCTAAGTGTAAAATCTTCCGAAGCCAAGACCAATATCTTCCGAAGCCAAAGATGAAGTCTTCCGAAGCCTCAACTCTTGAAGACATATTTCTTGCGAAGAATTTTAGTAACATGCTTTATCTGATGTACTTTTCCATAAAGCTGGACACCTTTCCGCTGCATCTTTGTAAAGTCACCATGTTGATAAATGTGAACCTAGTTTAGGAGCTTAATGTAATATGTCTATCATGTCTTACATATATGTAATCGAATGGGTATGAATGAAATACAAGTGTGGTTGATGTTTATAATGTTTAATATTTCATTGTTTATTGTGTAATAACGCGTATTGAACTAACTACATAGGTTTGTGGGTGTTTACATAGTTCTTAGTTAATAATGGTTGAGAAATGTGTTTAAACTTAATTATGTGAAGTTCTCATGAGAATGGACCATGCTAATGAACCATACGCATGAATACTTCATGCTAATGGACCAGTTGCACGACTGAACCAGGAGACTGGACTAGTCGCACGATTGAGACATAATATTGGCTCAATCGCATGACTGAACCCTCAGTCGTGCGGATGGATCAACCACATGATTAAGTCGCACAATTGAACCATGCTAATGGTTCAGGCGTACGATTGGAAGACCCTAACTTATAAATACCACTTAATTTGTGGAAAAACATAACAATTCTAATACCTACGCACATAATCGTACCCTAGCCGTCCAGAGACTCAAGAAAACCTATTCTAAGTTCATAGATCACAGTTGATCGTTCTCTAATCATTCTTAACGTTTCATTAATCGTTAGATTGATCTGAACTGTGTTCTCCCTGATTGGATCGCCATTCAAATAGGATTCCGCACTATTTGAGTTGGTATACACACAAAATCAGTTAGTACTCCATACATACACGGTCCTCTAACAAGTCGTATGAGAGCTTTGGCTCTTGATTTTGCGTGTGATTTGATCGATTTGGTGTGAAAATCATGTTTTTTCATTCAAAAACATCTTTTTGGTTAAAATAGTGTTTTCGACGTCTCCAGATCTAAAAGTTCACATTTTTTGGCTTACGACAGATTAGGGTTCGTAAAAATTCGTGTTTGTGTGTCAAAGTACCAAAAACAATCGAATTTTTAAAACCAGCAGCCTTCAGTCGCACGATTGACTCAATCGCACGATTGAACTCATTCGCAAATCCCATACGCACGATTGAACTTAGTCGCACATCCATTCGTATGACTGAGCAATCTCATTCGCATTGTTCATCCACATCTGCCCAATCGCACGACTATTCATCCGCATTTGTCCAATCACACGATTGGCTCAACCGCATTTGTTCAATAGCATGATTGATTCATTCGGACCTCTCCATTCGTACGAGTGAAAAAGTTTAAGTTTGAAATTCAAAGTTAATACAAATGGAAGATTAGTACTCAACTTTTACTGCTGGTAGGGATTCTAGGATCCAGAATCTATTGCTTCTAGAAAATGAAGTTGGTAATCACAATAAGCCTCCTAAGCTCATAACGTTAGATGATTACCCACAATGGAAGCAAAGGTTCGAGATATACTTAAATGGAGTTGATCCTAATCTGTGGGAATCAATCGAGACTGGGTATAGCATGCCGATTGGTGATGATGGAGTAAAACTTACCTTAGGTGGCATGACTGATAGCCAAAAGGTAAAGTACAATGCAGAGAAGAAGGTGTATGCTTTGTTAACTCAGTCAATTCCTAAGGATATATTCAATCAGTTTTTAGAGAACAAGCAAGCCAAGAAGCTATGGGATGCTCTTGAAAAACGGGATGACGGGAATGCGATGTTGAAGGCATTAAAGGCAAAGGCTTTGAAGAAGGAGTTTGACAACTTCTCTTCAATAGGAAAAGAGAGCCTGGATGACATCATCTACCGTTTCTACCACTTAATGAGTGAGCTGCACACTCATGGGGTTACCACGTCCATGGAAGACAAGGTGTCGAATTTCGCAGATGGATTGCTAGAAAAGTAGGTTTTGTTTGTGTCAAACCTCAGACAGAATGATATGCTGACAAAGTTGGATATTAACGATTTCATTCCGAAGCTGAGTAGGAAGAGTTGAGAATGAAGTACAGGTCTCAAAAGGGTTCATATGATCAAAACCCGTCACTTTACAACCCAAATCTACAATCAAAAACTTCTGGAGCACCACTTCAAACAACATTCGTGTCCAGTTCAGCCGCTCCATCCCAAGCCATTACTTCAGGATCTGACACGTCAGGGTCATCTTGCACCCAATACATAGCACCTGAAGCCAATGCTACGAAATTTAAGACCGAGAATCTTGGTAATGTGACTATAGAGGTAGAAAAGGAGCATATGGATTTCCTAGCAGCTGTCGTTCACTCCTATGACTGTCTAGTTGCGGGGAAGATTGGAAACTGCCATCTCGCCGATGAAGACTACGAGCAGGTTGATGAAACTGAACTTGAAAGAATGGATATCATGTGGGCGTTGGCTAGTGATGTCCGAAGGGCGAAGAAGTTTGTGAAGAAAACGGGACATAACTTGATAGCCACCAAAGACACTACCTTTGGTTTCCATAAAACCAAAGTTACCTGTTTTAACTGTGGAGAGAAGGGACATTTCAAGCGTGAATGTGTAAAGCCCAAGAAAACAGGTAATGGTAATCCATTTTCCACCTTCAACAGTCAAGATAAACCAACAAATGGGGCTACATCATTAAGAAAGGATCCTAAGGCCTTGACTGCACAAGACGACGAAGGGCAAGATTGGACCTTTCGCTTTGTATCTCCAGGAGAATCCAACAATGCTTGTGTTGAAGTTTTAGATGACGACTCGGCAAGCGAAGGTGAAATCACAGTGGAACTAGTGATGTCTCATAATGAAGAAACTGCAAACATGGTCAATCACCAGAATGAAGAAGGACACAGTACAACATGTTCAGAATAACCAGCATCCGAACAGTCAAAATTTGCTATGATGGCTGATTCAACAGAGTCTTCTCAGGTAAGTACTAAGGACCAACTTTTTGATAGTCATGCTTGTAATGAATGTAATAAATTTACAGAAACCATAGACTCAAAATTTGCTAGGCTATTAGATCACAATGACATTTTAGTAAATGACTTACAACTGTGCACAGAAGCAAACCGGATTTTAAAACAAAATGAGCACAATTATAAAGAGAAAATAGAACAGTTAAATAAACAACTAAAGGAAACCGAAGTTGTGGCTTTTAACCAAGCTAATGACATAAAGTTCTATTTAAACTCCCTAGAAGAAACTAAGAAACGAAAAGCAGCTTTAGAAGTCGAAGTAAATTCCTTAAAATAAAAACTGCACAGTTGGACCAGTTCTTCTCACATAGTTCAGCACTTAGTGAGAGAACGCAGCAACGGGGAGGGTTTGGGTTACAAAGTGGTTCCACCATCACATGAGACCTCGTTGAATGCTAAATGCAAACCAATTAATAATAACCCAATCAAGAATCATGTGGTGTCCACTCCTCTTGTAAGTGATCCAGATTCCAAAAGTAAACCTATTCAATATGTCACTAAACAAAAGGAGACCACTTTAACGTCAAAAGATAAAATGCCTACTGTTAATTTGGATGAACAATTTGAAAGGGTTAAGGTAAAGTCAGGTTCAAACACGTCTAATTCTTAACCCAAAAAGCCCAAACAAGTTAAACAATCACGTGCACCATGTCTAAGTCCAAATAAACAAAAGGGTAAAGATGTTAAAAAGGTTCAAACAATTAGTTTTGTTAAAGAAGATAAAACATCTAAACAATAAGTGTCAAAACCCAAACAGACTAAAGTTACACCTGTGTCATACACTTCCCCACAAAAACAGTTCCACCAACATGTCGAAAGTAGATCATGCAACAATTATGGAAAATATGGACACATTGCTTCTAACTATCCTTATTATCAGACACCAAGAAAGAAAATTGAACTTCATGATCCTAAACCAGGTTCTTATAAAAGGAGCTTCATCACTTCCCAAGAAGAATTAGTGAACATAAAGTTCAAACCATAAGCCAGTCGTCTGTTTATCACAAACAGGCCTTACAAAAACAGGCTTATGGAAAGAAAAATCAAGTCCAATGTCTAATAATGAGCACAAGAAGAAGAATGATCTACCCTCTCTGTCAAATAGACAGTGGGTAGAATTCATGATGTGTGATGCCTCTGGGTCACCCAAGCCAGTTAAGGCTTGGGTCCCTAACCTCAACTAATCATTTCCTTTTAATGTGCAGGGTGTCAACTATAGTGCGTCTACAAATACATGGATTGTTGATAGTGGAGCATCAAGGCACATGACTGGAAACCTGTCTCTCTTGTCAAATGTCAAACAAATTAAAGTAGGACACGTTTCATTTGTTGGAAATAAAGGAGGTTATATCATTGCACAAGGGGAAGTGGGAGACCAGAAAGTGAAATTTGATATGGTAAACTATGTTCAACAACTTCAAAATAATTTACATTCTGTATCCCAGATTAGTGACAAAGGATTCAAGTTCGTCTTTGACAACAAGAAATGCTACGTGTTGAAGAAGGAGTATGTGATACCGGAGGATCAAGTCTTAATGTTAGCTTCAAGATATAATGACTTATATGTCTTAGACCTATCAAAGGCCTCCACAACTGATCATCAAGTACAATGCTTCCTGTCAAAGGAAACTGAGAAAGACTCCATCTCTTGGCATAGGAGAATGGGGCACATTAATCCACGGATGATGAATCACTTGATCCATAATGATCTAGTGCATGGCGTAAATGTCAAGAACTTCTAATTACCGGATTTTTGTGTCGCATGTAAGAAAGGCAAACAGACGAAGAAGTCTCATAAGGAAAAGAAAGTTCACTCAATTGACCTGCCTCTTGAGCTCCTTCACATGGATCTGTTTTGCCCAGTCAGTACAAAGAGCATTGCCGGCAATTTGTACTGCTATGTAGTTACGGATGATTACTCAAGATTTTCTTGGGTGATGTTTCTGAAATCCAAATTAGAGACATTTGAATCATTCAAAGAGCTGGTAGCTACATTGGAGTCACTATACAAGCTGAAGGTAAGACAAGTTCGATCAGACAGCGGTGCCGAGTTCAAGAACCAATGGATGGAGGCATTCTACAAAGAGAGGGAATTGTGCACCAGTTCACTTCTGCCTACACTCCTCAAATGAACGGGGTTGCTGAGAGAAAGAATAGAAGCTTGATAGAGACAGCCCGAACGAAGCTCGCAGACTCAAAACTACCTATCCAATTTTGGAATGAGGCGGTAGCTAATGCATGTTATACTATCAATCGAGTCTCAGTGGTCAAACGTCAAGGTAAAATATGCTACGAGTTGCTCCAACGACGTAAATCAAATCTGGAGTACCTCGAGCCATTTGGCGCACCATGTACACTGCTGAAGAAAACTCAGTCAGGAAAGTTTAGCGAGAAGGCCGAAGAAGGAATCTTCTTAGGATACAACATATTGAATAAGAGAGTTTACAACAACTCAACGAGTCTAGTAGAAGTGTGGTGCAAAGTTGATGTACAGAGATACACCACTCCCCTTGCTAGAAAAGGACCCTCTTTCTTTTTCGACTATGATGGATTCTTTAAGTCCTTCAACATCCCTCTCTCCCCTCCTGAGGATGAGTTATTGACCAGAATAATGTATGAAGTGTTAAATACACCATCACTTGAGGTAAGTGACTCCTCCTCTGACGATGAAGACGTGGTAAATGATTAGGTTGATTAGGAGGAACTGGTTCCTACTACTGCAAGTACACAAGCATAAGATGTTGATGCCTCTAACACTTCGGAACCCCACACTCCTACTACTTCAGATACTGAACATGCTGTTCATAATCTGGATAATGAGGTAGTTGTACCCACCACTCCTGGATCTCGACTAAATGTTTATCATCCCTTGGATAATGTCATTGGCGATGTTCGATCAGGAGTACAGACAAGAAATCAGCTATACTTAGTTGATTATGCCTCAGTATTGGAAAAAGGATATCTTCATGATAGTGCATATCGATGTTTTGTGTCTCAATTTGAGCCAAAATATGTTAGTGAAGCCCTAAACGACGAGGCATGGGTGAGTGCCATTCAAGAAGAACTTCTTCAATTCAAGAATTTAGGAGTATGGACTCTAGTGGATAGACCTAAAGGTGCTATAGTCATTGGCACCAAATGGGTTTTGAAATGCAAGAAAGATGACGAAGGAGTCATTATAAGAAACTAGGCTCGACTTGTAGTTCAAGGATTTCGACAAGTCGAGGGTATTGATTACGATGAATTCTTTGCACCAGTGGCAAGAATGGAAGCAATCCGTTTCTTCCTAGCCTATGCCTCTTACATGAAGATCAAAGTCTATCAACTGGATGTAAAGAGTGCATTTCTTCATGGTGAAATCTGAGAGACAGTGTATGTCAGTCAATCTGAAGGATTTGAGGATCCATATTATTGGGACAAAGTTTACAAGCTTGATAAGGCTCTCTACGGGCTCCACCAAGCCCCAAGAGCTTGGTATGAAAAACTCTCGACTCATCTTGTGAAACACGGTTTACGCAGAGGAGTGATTGACTGTACACAGTTCATTAAAGAAAAGGATGGTGACTTACTGCTAGTTCAGATCTATGTTGATGACATAATCTTCGGTTCCAAAAATGAAGCATTATGCAAAGAATTCGAAGCAGTCATGAAAGCTGAATTTGAAATGAGTGCCATGGGAGAGATG
>BJCM01095644.1:0-11001 GCA_018326385.1 Flaveria bidentis
TACTGAGTGATGAGGAGCTACAGGATGTAGATGAGATTGAGATTGAGGATATTACAGCTGAGCACTATCTAGAGTATGCTGACCACGAAGGAAATGTTATACCCAATTTGGGTGATACTTTTGGCAGTGCTACATTTGAGAAGCTGGATGAAGTGGAGAAAGACAAGGAGAAAGTAGAAATCTTGGCCCAAGCTTCGGATGCCAATGTTGAATTGAAGAAAGCTGAATGGGCGACTTGTTTTGCTGAAATGAAGTCCCAACGCGCACCTACAAAGTTGAATGCCTACACCAAACTGTACAGAGTTAAGAAACATCAGAAGGTGTCCGGAAAAATCATTGCATGGGCTTATATTAAAGACTTAAATGTCTATAAGGTAAAGAGAGAAAAGGGGATTGAGTACTTCAGACATCCTCATGATCTGAAGACTAGTTTTGAGCTCAACCGACTGTCATGATTAGATCTGCTATACACTAATCCAAGGAAGATGTTAGGTTGGTTTGAGGCTACATTGAAGAAAGAATACCATAACAAGTGGGTAAACTTCAGACCTCAACAACCGAAGAGGTACATCCGTAGGTCTGAAGTGGACCCGATATCTGGGAAGCCGAAAGTAGTGCTGAAGTGTAGTCCTCCGCGCACAATGTCAAAGATTTCTTTAGGGGAAATGCCTCAGGACTTCACTTGACACATCAAATGGTGGTATTATGATTGGAGGACAGGAGAAGCGGTCATAGTTCTAAACAAACATGGAAAGATAGAGACTATCTGGGTATTTGACCCTATGTGGCTAACCAACTTGTCAACTGAAGATGTCTACACATTGTACAAGTGGCCACTGTTCTATGACACGCAGGCTATAGTACAAGCTCTTTAATTCCAACACGTCATACGACTCTGCTTTGCATTAGAGATACATGTGTACCTAGTTTATAAGCTTAATGTAAATGTCTTTCATGTCTTACACGTATGTAATGAATGGGTTTAATGAAATATAATAAGTGGTTGATGTTTATAATGTTTAATATTTCATACTATTATAGTGTGTTAAAGTATAATGAACTTACTATATAGATTTGAGGTTGTTGTGCATGATTCTTAGTCAATAATGATTGAGAAATGTGTTCAACCTAGTCGTATGAGTCTTCATGCGAATGGACCATGCTTATGGACCATACGCATGAATACATCATGCTTATGGACCAGTCGCACGACTGAACCAGGAGACTGGATCAGTCGCACAATTGAGACATAAGATTGACTCAATCGCACGACTGAACCTTCAGTTGTGCGTATGGATAAATCGCATGATTCAGTCGCACGACTGAACCATGCTAATGGTTCACTTGTATGATTGGAAACCCATAACCTATAAATACCACTTAATATGTGGAAAACACATCAATTAAGAGAATACTTCATAATACACGAACCCTAGTCGTCTAGAACGTCCAAGGAAGCCTGTCCAAGGAAGCCTGTCTAACTTCATAGATCATTCCTGATTGATCTCTATTCGTTCATAACATTTAGTTTCAATCTTATATCGATCGGGTAATTGTTCTCACTGATTGGATTGCCAATCAAATAGGATTCCACACTATTTGATTCAGTATAAACGTAGAATCTGATGGTAATCCGTATGTATACGGTCCTGACAAGTGGTATTAGAGCTTTGGCTCTTGATTTTGTGTTTGATTCAATTAGAATTGTGTCAAAACTCACATTTTAACTCAAAATAGTCATCTTTTTGAGTCCACAGGTGTTTTTCGACGTTTCCAAGCATCAAAGTTGAAGTTTTTCGTCATACGGCAAATTAGGGTTTCTGGGTAAATCGTAATTCGTGTCTAAGTGTCAAAAATTCGAAAATTTTCAAACACAACAACCTTCAATCGCACGAATAGCTCATTCGTACAATTGAGTTATCCGATTTGTCCATTCGTACGAATGACTCATCCGCATTGTTTATTCGTACGATTGAGTCATCCGCATTGTCCATCCGCACGATTGAGTCATCACATTGTCTATCCGCACGATTGAGTCATCAACATTGTCCATCCGCACGATTGACTCATCTGCATTATCCATCCGCACGATTGAGTCATCCGCATTGTCCATCCGCACGATTGACTCATCCCCATTGTCAATTTGCACGACTGAATAACTCCAGTCGTTTAAGTCCATTCACCTTGTTCATTTGCATTCTTCAATCGCACAAGTGATTCATACATATAGTTCATTTGCACGATTGAAACTACCTGTTCTCCAAGTACAAAGTTTTACAAATGGAAGATCAGTTTTTTGCATTTACAGCCGGGAAGGACTCACGCATCAAGAATCTTCTGCTTCTGGAGAATGCGATAGGAAACCATAACAAACCGCCAAAGCTTATAACATTGGATGACTATCCACATGGAAATAGCGGTTTGAGATTTATCTAAATGGAGTGGATCCCAATCTTTGGACATCTATCGAGACTGGTTACACGGTGCCAGTCAGTGCTAATGGAGTCAAACTAACATTGGGAGGGATGAATGACACTCAAAAGATCTTTCACCAATTTTCTTAGAACAAGCAGGCCAAAAAGTTATGGGAGGCATTAGAGAAGAGGTATGATGGAAATGCGACGTTAAAGGCACTCAAGGCTAAAGCTCTCAAGAAAGAGTTTGATAGTTTCTCCTTAATTGGGAATGAGAGCTTGGATGACATCATCAACAGGTTCTACCATCTGATGAGTGAGTTGCACACTCATGGTGTAACAACGTCTATGGAAGATAAAGTTTCAAGCTTTGCAGATGGTTTGCCTGAGAAATGGGATTCATTTGTGTCTAACCTGAGACAAAATGATATACTTGCTAAATTGGACATAAATGACTTTATCTTGAAGTTAAGGGATGAGGAACTAAGGATGAAATACAAGTTGAAGAAAGGATCCAATGTTCATAATCCTTCACTCTACAACTCGGTTCCCAATCCAACTAGTTTAGGAGCACCACTTCAAACAGCTTTTGTGTCCAGTTCAATGGCTCCTTCTTAATCCACTACTTCAGGACAAGAAATGTCTGGGTCATTGTCTACCCAATATATAGTGCCTGAAGCCAATACAACAAAGTTGAAGACCGAGAATCTCGGTAATATCATAGTGGAGGTTGCAAAAGAGCACATGGATCTTCTAGCAGTAGTGGTTCAATCATATGACGGTTTAGTTGCTGGGAAGATTGGAAATCGTCATTTTGCAGATGAAGACTACGAGCAGGTTGACGAGAACGAGTTGGAAAGGATGGATATCTTGTGGGCTCTAGCAAGTGCAGTTCCAAGGGCTGAAAAGTTTGTCAAGAAGACTGGACAGAATCTAGTAGCCACAAAGGACACAACATTTGGCTTTGAAAAAACCAAAGTCACATGCTTTAGTTGTGGTGAAAAGGGGCATTTTAAACGTGAATATGTAAAGCCCAAGAAAACAGGAAATAGTAACCCATTTCCTACTTTCAACTGTCAAGACAAAGACATGGTTGGAACCAGTTCTTCAAATAAAGAGACTAAAGCACTAACTGCCCAAGGTGATGAAGGACAAGACTGGTCCTTTCGATTTGTCACTCCTGGAGAATCAAACATTGCTTGTGTAGAAGCATTGGATGATGGGCTTGCCAGTGAAGGTGAGATTGCAGCAGAGCAAGCGTTGTTAGATACAGAAGAAGTTGTGAACGTGGTAAACCACTTGGTTGAGGAGGAGCTCAGAGCTTCAAGTTCACAATCTCCAACAACAGAAGATTCTACCTCTGCATTGATGGCTGATTCAACTGACTCCTCACAAGTAAGTTCTTTAGATCAACTATTTAATAAACATGCTTGTTCTGAATGTGAAATATTTAGGGAAAGCATAGATCTAAAATTTGCTAGGTTATTAGAACACAATGATAACTTAGTAAATGACTAACAACTTTGCACTGAAGCAAATCGTATTTTAAAACAAAATAAGTGCAGTTTTAAAGAAAAGATAGAACTATTGGGTAAACAACTAAGGGAAACCGAGGTTGTTTCCTTAAATCAATCCAATGATATAAAGTTTTATTCAAATTCATTAGAAGAAACCAAAAAGGAGAAAGCAGTTTTGGAAGTCGAGGTTCATTCATTAAAACAAAAACTGCATAGTTGGACTAGTTCTTCTCACATAGTACATAACTTGGTGAAAGAACGAAAAAATAGGGAAGGTTTGGGATACAAAGTAGTGCCACCACCACATGAGCTACTTTTAAATACAAAATATAGACCAGTTAATAACAATCCAATTAAGGATCATGTGGTGTCTACTCCTCTAGTTAGTGATCTTGATTCCACGGGTAAGCCTGTGAAATCTGACACTAAACAGAAGGAGGCTACTTTGAAATCAAAAGGCAAGATGCCCGTTGAGAACTTGGATGATGCATTTAAAAGGGTTAATGTAAGTTCAGGTTCACCAAAGTCCATTTTAGAACCCAAACTGACTAAACCAGTTAACCACACACGTGTTAGTCATCAAAGTCCAACCAAAGGGTATGTTAAAGATGTTCAAAACGTCAAAACAATTAATTTTGTTAATAAAAGTGTTAAATCTAAAAGAGTAGTGAAAAAAAACCAAACCAGACACACCTCACACCTTCACTAAACTCAACATCACACACAAGTTTTCCTCAGTCTATAGAAGCAAGATCTTGCTACAGTTGTGGAAAACAGGGACATATTTCTCAAAATTGTCCTTACTATTAGACACCCAGAAAGAAAATTAAACTTTATGACACACAAACAAGTCCTTCTAAAACAAGATCTAACACTCCACCTAAGAATGTTAGTGTACCAAAAGTTCAAACAATAAGTCAGTCATCTGTTTACCACAAATAGGCCTTACACAAAACTGGCTTATGGAAAGAAAAATCAAGTATTGGGTCTGATAGTGAGAATGATAAGAAGAAAGCTATGCCCTCAGCCTCTAAAGGACAATGGGTTGAGTTTATAATATGTGATTCCTCTGTATCACCTAAGCCGGTTAAGGCTTGGGTCCCAAATATGAACTAACAAGTTTCTTTGATTGTGCAGGGTATCCGCTATAACACTATTACTAACACCTAGATTATTGATAGTGGGCCTTCCAGGCACATGACAGGGAATTCGTCCCCTTTTTTCAACGTCAAACAAATCAAAGGGTGACATGTTTCATTTTCTGGGAACAAAGGAGGATACATCACAACACAAGGCGAAGTGGGAAATGAGAAAGTCAAGTTTGACAAGGTCAGCTACGTTCAACAACTATAGAACAACTTGCTTTCTGCTTCCCAGATCTATGATAAAGGATTCAAAGTTGTTTTTGATAACAAGAAGTGCTATGTGTTAAAGAAGGACTATGTGATTTAGGAGGATAAGGTTCTCATGTCAGCTTCAAGATATAACGATTTGTATGTCTTGGATCTATCAAAAGCATCCACAACTGATCACACAAATCAATGCTTCTTGTCAAAGGCAACGAGACTCAGTCTCGTGGCATAGGAGAATGGGACACATCAATTCTAGAAAGATGAATCACTTGATTCCGAATGATCTAGTTTATGGTGTAAATGTTAAGAACTTCTAGCTTCCAGACTTCTGTATAGCTTGCAAGAAAGGGAAACAGACCAAGAAGTCTCATAAGGCAAAGAAAGTTAACTCTATAGATATGCCTCTTGAGCTTCTGCACATGGATCTATTTGGCCCTGTTAGCATAAAGAGCATTGCAGGAGATCTATATTGCTTTGTAGTAACAGATGATTACTCAAGATTCTCTTGGGTGATGTTTCTGAAAGCCAAATCAGAAACCTTTGAATCATTCAAACATCTGGTAACTACATTGGAATTACTCTACAAGCTGAAAGTTAGGCAAACTCGATCTGACAACGGAACTGAATTCAATAATCAGTGGATGGATCCATACTGTAGAGAAAGAGGAATTGTTCATCAATTCACCTCTGCCTACACTCCACAGATGAACGGCGTAGCTGAACAAAAGAATCGAAGTTTGATCGAGACTGCAAGAACAATGCTTGCTGACTCAAAACTGCCAATTCAATTCTGGAATGAGGCAGTGGCAAATGCGTGTTACACGCTCAATCGAGTCTTAGTGGTCAAGCGACATGGAAAAACATGTTATGAACTACTCCATCGACGTAAACCTAATTTGGAGTATTTAGAACCGTTTGGCGCACCTTGTACATTGTTGAAGAAGACTCAAAATGGGAAGTTCAGCGAGAAGGCAGAAGAAGGGATATTTCTCGGATACAACATACTAGACAAGAGAGTTTACAATAACTCAACATGTCAGGTAGAAGTGTGGTGCAATGTTGACGTTCAAAGATACACCCCCCAACTGGGAAAGGACCCTCATTCTTCTTTGAATATGATGTTTTCTTTAAATCCTTCAATCTGTCGCATTCTCATACTCATGACGAGCTTTCTGCTAGGATGATATACGAGGCTCTTAACACTCCTCCACCAGACTCAACATCAACAGGTCCATTAGATGATTCTCAAACTCTTCAGGGAGAGACCTTGAAGTGAGTGAGTCTTCATCTGATGATGAGGCAATTAAAACTGCTAATGAAGACCAGGAGAAACAGGTTCCTTCCAATGAAAGTACACAAGCATCAAATCCTACTGCCTCTGACACTTAAGAACCTCATACTCTAACAGCTACACATCCTGAACCTGAGTTTAATAATCTGGATAATGAGGTGACTATTCCAACAACTCCTGGATCTCGGCTAAACGTTTATTATCCCCTGGACAATGTTATTGGGGATGTTCGATCGGGAGTACAGACTAGCAATCAGCTGATTATGCCTCGGTAATGGAAAATGGATACCTTCACGATGGCGCATATCGATGTTTTGTGTCTCAATTTGAGCCAAAATACGTTAGTGAAGCGTAAACGATGAGGCATGGGTTAGTGCAATGCAAGAAGAACTCCTACAGTTCAAGAAATTAGGAGTATGGACCCTTGTGGACAAACTAAAAGGTGCTAAGGTGATTGGCACTAAATGGGTACTGAAATGCAAGAAAGATGACCAAGGGGTAATAATCAGGAATAAGGCCCAACTTGTAGTTCAAGGATTTCGACAAGTCAAAGGCATAGATTACAATGAAGTGTTTGCACCTGTGGCGAGGATGGAAGCAATACGTATATTTCTAGCTTATGCATCCTACATGAAGATCAAAGTCTATCAACTAGATGTCAAGAGTGCATTCCTTCATGGTGAAATCCATGAGACAGTCTATGTCAGTCAACATGAAGGATTTGAAGATCCTTATCATCGGGACAGAGTTTACAAGCTGGATAAGGCTCTCTACAGGCTCCATCAAGCCCCTAGAGCATGGTATGAGAAACTCTCAACTCATTTGGTGAAACATGGTTTTCGTAGGAGAGTTATTGATTGTACACTGTTCATCAAAGAAAAAGATGGCGACTTACTACTGCTACAGATTTATGTTGATGACATAATCTTTGGTTCCAAAAACAAAGAGGTATGTAAAGAATTTGAATATGTAATGAAAGCAGAATTTGAGATGAGTGCCATGGGGGAGATGAAGCTCTTTCTCGAGTTACAGGTGGATCAGACACCAAAGGGAATATTTCTACATCAGACCAAGTATGTAGGCGATATCCTTAATCAGTTTGATATGGAGAATGCTTCTGCAGCTAGAACTCCACTAGCCACAAACCATGACGTGGCACCCGACGAAAATGGTGATCTGGTTGATGCCACCATGTATAGAGGAATGATCGGATCTCTCATGTACCTCACAGCCTCACGACCTGATATCATGTACGCGACGTGTCTTTGTTCCAGATATCAGGCTAAACCAAAAATCAACCATCTAATAGGAGTCAAAAGGATTTTTCATTATCTAAAGGGTACTCCAACACTCGGGTTGTGGTATCCTCATGACGATGACTTTGAGCTTACTGCGTATAGTGACTCAGATTATGGCGGTTGCAAAATGAATTACCAGTCAACATCAGCAGGATGTCAGTTCTTTGGGAGACGGTTAGTCACCTGGCAATTTAAGAAGCAAACCTTCGTTGCCATGTCAACATGTGAAGCTGAATACGTTGCTGCTGCAAGTTACTGTTCACAAATCATCTCAATTCAATAGCAAATGCGCGACTACGGTTTGCAATTTTCTAACACTCCTATTTTTGTTGATAATTCTGATGCTATTACCGTAACAAAAAATCCGGTCCAATATCCTAAAACTAAACACATCGATATTAAATATCACTTCATACGTGACTGTTTTGAAAAGCACTTAATCGATGTTGTTAAAATAAATTCGGATTTTCAACATGCCGACCTCTACACAAAAGCATTTGATAAACCGAGGTTTTTATATCTGTTAGAGGTCAATGGTGTGAAAGAAAAGTGATGTGATTCCAGAAGACGAGAGTTCGAAGTCCGACTAGTGTAGTTAATTTTATTTTATTTTATTTATCTTTTATCTGAAAATCCAAAAACACAAAAAGGAGGTTAATTTAGCATTAAATTCATTCAGTATTTAATTACTTAAAAAAACGAGGGACGAGGGCAGTTTAGCTAAAAGGAATGAAATCAAATCTGTGATTCTGATTCAACGTTTATGGAAAATGATAGTACATAGGGAACAAATCGTTGGGACTTTAGAGAAAGTAGACCTAGAGGTTGCTAGTTCATTTATTGATGAGTTGATAGATTCAACACAATAGATGAGTAGACCTCATTGGTGGTTTAAAATTCAAACTAAGTTGTTCAACTTGCTTTGGGTTCCCATCTTATCCCTGGTTAACATAATCAATGCAATTCCAATAAGAGGTGAAGAGCAAAATAAACGCCACAAACGTGTGCGGATGACCATAAAAATGGGAAAAGCACATGGAAAAATGCTAAATGCAATCAAGCTAATAACCTATGTTGTTGGTGTGTTATGTGCAAAAGAAAAATAAATGCTCTAACAAGAAGATAGGTTGTGTGCCTCTCTACTGTGTGGTGGCACTGACCTGAGGATAAGCATAACCCAAATATTCTAGAATTCATTGTTGTTTGCACCTCTCTGTTGTGCGATGGCACTGACATGAGGCTTGGCATCTCTTTGAAAGCTCTTAGAATAGTTTCTTCTTGAATATTGATTACCATATAAGCGTCCACAAATGTTTGTTGAAATAATTAAACCTTAACTCGTCACTAATGTGTGTTAAAAATCTATGTATGGATTTAAGAGGACAAGTATACTGACAATCATCGTGAGCTGTAGTTCTTGAAAGTCAAAATCATTGTGTGCATCTTATAGCCCTAGTATGATTTCCTAAAACTGCTATTGACTCTCGGTCCAAACAAGAATCTAGCATCAAAATGATTTATTAAAATGTCCCAAATGATTCTGATATACCTGTATGATTGCATAATGAATTGTTCCAGAAATGATAAAATTAACTTGAAGTTGTGCTGTGCAGGAAGTAAAATCGGTTAGATGTACTCTAATAGGTTTAATTCCATCTCGAATAAAATAAATACAAAAATATGTCATGTTTTGTTTTAAATTTCAAAGTGTTTTAAATTTTTGTTTTCTAGTAATTTGTTACGTATATGTTGGACACTACAACTAGTCGTAATATCACTCACTCAAAAGGGGTCACGTCTGATGTGACCAAGATGTTCAAAATTAAAAGGGTCACGTCTGAGGTGACCAAAATGTTTAAAATTAAAAGGATCACGTTTGAGGTTATCAAACCGTTTTAAAATTAAAAGGTCATGTCTGAGATGATCATCGGTCATAATATTCAATATCAAAAGGTAAAAGTTTTAAGTGTCTGAAAGTGTGTGAGGTCAAACTCATAAGTATGGACCAATCGCACGAATAGACCATAAGTACAGACCAATCGTACGATTGATCCATAAGTATGGACCAGTCGCATAATTGGATCATACGCATGGAGCAATCCATGCGATTGGATCACCAGAATGAACCAATTGCACGAATGGATGAGGCCGTATGAGCCAGTCGCACGACTGAACCCCAGTCGCACGAATGAAGCATGTGAATAGGCCCAGTCGCATGACTGAATGTTTACTCAATATAAATAGAGGGGAGTCGATCGCATTTGTAACACCCTTCAATCGCTCACCCTAGTCGCACGAACATACTGATACTTTGCCCAAATTTCATTTGATTGCTTTTACCGATTGATTGTGATACTAACGTTGATACTCTTCATATATAGGTAATGTGAGGCCAAAATCGACACCAATGCCCAGTTTAATCAAACCCTAAGGACCGAAATAATTCAAAACAAGAACTTTGAAAAACTTCTCAATATAAACCACTTAAATGGACATAATCATTGATTTAAAGAACATTAGGTGTTATTTTGAGTTTCTGTGAGTCTAATGAGTCTAATCACAATGTTTAACATCAAGTTGTTGACCAAGTTTTGAATTTAAAGTGTCGAACAGAGCTTTATGCGAATGGACGTACTGATGAACTTCAATCGCACGATTGAGCTGGGCATATGATTCAATCGCACGAATGAACCATGCGCATGAGTTCAGTCGCACGATTGGCTCAACCACATGGCATAGCATACGACTAAGCTTGGTCGCAGGCTCAATCGCACGACTGAGCTTAATCGTACGACTAAGACTTAGTCGTATTGTCCATTCGCACGACTAAACAAAATGAACCAAGTTCTTTATATGACATCCGGTAAATTTCCGTTATCCAACTCCGTTAGTTCCGTTAAGTCTTGCATACACGTGTCGTGAGCACACACTAGTTGTCGTTTAACGTTGGTGACCTAATAATAATTAATAATGTTTAATGGGTGATAATCTAATTGATAATGTGATTATGGTGTTATGTTTATGTGTTTACATGTTTTAAATATTAATTAAGAAAGTTTATCGCGTAACGTGGAAACGTGCTTATTTATTCGTATGTCTTGTGTTTTTATAGAGATAAAATATATTATG
>BJCM01095662.1:0-10701 GCA_018326385.1 Flaveria bidentis
GGTGACAAAAGGTAAGTCAGGGACATGTCCTGACTACCATATCTCAGATAATACTTTATCTGAGATACCTTAAACTATAGTCTTGTAGTATAGGCTTTAGCTATAGGATCCCAGCTGGTATCAAAGTATATCTGGCTGTAGGTAGTATTATATATAGGTTCTCATTGTAACTCATTTCATACTGCTTGTAAGAGTCTTGTAATATTTGAGTTGAGAGGCAATATATAAAAGTACCTTGAAAATTACTTCTTGTGTTCCTTATTACTTAATATATTGTGATCAACTCTTATTGACTCTATCTTTATCCGAGTGTTGTTCAAAGTGAGTTTGAGAAAAAAACTAAGTGTTAAGTGACCTTAACCGATCCTGTAGTTGGGGTGTTGTGGGCCTTCAAATCCATGTGGCTGACACACATAGACTTTTCTATTGATATTCCTATATAGAAATACACATTTGACATCAAGTTGATAGACTGTGAAGTTTTTGGATGCTGCAAAAGCAAGAAAGATTCTCACAGCCTCAAGTCTTGCAATAGGTGCAAAGACATCAGTGTAATATACTCCTTCCACTTATGTATATCCTTGAACCAAAAGGCTTTCTTTTTTCTTGATGATCAAATCTCTATCCTTTTTTTTGTTTTTGAACACCCACAAATAGTGCTAATGGGGAGTTGACCAGGTGGTAATGGACACTGTTGGACCCTGAAAGGATCATACATGCCAATTCAATTGGTGAGTTAATGGTTGTTCTGCTGAGATTCCCACAAGTCCAAGAATTAATGCGGATGAAAATCCTGCAGTAGAAAAAGAAGTATTGGCTTACCGCATTTGTTAATGCGGAAGGCAAAGAACAAATGCTTACAAGTATTTGTTCTTCCGCATTAACAAATGCGGAAGACCAGAAGAAATGCGGACAAGATTTTGTTCATCTATATTTGCGAATGCGGATGACCAGACAAATGCACATAAGTATTTATTCATCCGCATTAACCAATGCGGATGACCAACATACTAATGTGGAAGATCAAGTAAAGAAATGCTGATCAAGTCAACTCATCCGCATTTTCCAATGCGGATAAACAAGAAATGCGAATGAAGACTTAGACTATTCTGATGTAATAGGTCAGGGGTAGTTTAGTCATTTTGTAAAAGGCATCTTGTCTACCTATAAATAGAATAGAAAACCTCGTACATGAGGTGACGGTTGATAGACAATTAGAATATATTTTGTCATTTACTCTCAAGGTGTATCATTACGGTTTTATGTTCAAACCCTAGCATTTACTGTAATCAATTACCTTCATCAATACAAAAAGCATTTATGAGTATTTCTTCTGCATTAAATGTTTATTTATTGTTTGTTTCCGCCTTTAATCACTAACTCAATCATTATATTCGATCCTAAGTGAGAATCTCTATCTCACTACCCAGTCAATTGGTATCAGAGCTTTGGCTCTCGGTTCTTTTTTCAGATCTACCCAAGACCTGAATAGAACTTGATTGATTTGGTGATTGAGTTGCTAATAGTATATTCTATTATCTCTACTTAGTAAACAACAGAAAATACTCTTAAAACAACCTCCTGTCAGCACGTTCTCACCGTCAAGAACTATACACAAAACCTATAGATTCATATGAAGAATAGGAATACAACAAACGTTGCGACAGAAACCAAGAAACATTAACAGATCTGATTTACTAAGCATTTGTTGAATGATTTGGACTACTCGGACTAATTAATCTTAAAACTTACCTAATCTATATTTATACAAGTTAAAACACCTTGTTAAAATAGATTCACATAGTTTTGCAGAATTTGGTCATACTCCAAAACCACCAATGCTTAAACATTAATCTGAATTTAAAAAATGGAAAATCAGGTTCAGGAATTACAATACAGGTGTAGATCCTGATTTTTGGATCTCAATATGCAAGGGGCCACACATCCCTATCACTCTATCTACAGATCAAGTTGCTATCTACAAGACCGCAAGGAAATCCATTGAAGATCTAACTCTTGATGATGAATATTACAAGAAAATCAAGATTGATCTGAAAGCTTACTCTATCCTAACTCAAACACTTAAGATGGATGTGCTGAAAAGATTAGAGAAGTATGGTACTGCCAAAGCTGTGTGGGATACACTGAAAATTATGTGTGAGGGAAGCAGTGAAGTTGCAAAAATTAACAAGGATAAGCTTGTTAATCATTATGAAATATTTCATCACTCAAAGGGGGAGTCCATATCTAAACAACTGCACAGATTTGTACAGTTGGTAACTGACTTGGAAATCATGGGAGTCACTTACAAGGTCAATGAATTAAACAAGAAAATGCTGCATAGTCTTTCAAAGACCTGGAAATAAAATGTGACACTGTTAAAGAACACTCTTGATCTTGAGAGTACAACTCTGGACATTATGATAGCCAAGATAGAAGCATTGGAGTTAGATGAAAGAAGCAGAAACTTGGGAGGACCCAAAGTGATTGAGGGATACAAATTTCCATCAGAATCTCATTCTGTTGAAAATGGCTTCATCACTGAGGAGGATGATTTCATCTCTTCAAGAGATCAACTGAATACCATAGGGTTCATTGCAACTCCATTAACTAATCATCCATCAACATCATCCCAAGCATCTCAGAGTCACTACTGCTCCTACAACTACTCCTGATGACCCAAGATCCGAAGAACAAAAGGCAACTTACAATGCCTTTGTTGCAAGCTTTGATGCATATTTAGGAGGAAGACTCATATTAGCACATCTGATCTAGGAAGACTTAGAAGAAATGGATCCAGATGATGTAGAATAAATGGATCTGCAATGGCAAATGGCCATGATTGCTATGAGAACAAATAATTTTTTTAGAAAAGGCAGAAAGCTCAGCCTTAATGAAAATACAAAGCTTGGATATGATAAATCCAAAGTGAAATGCTTCAACTATGGCATGGCTGGCCACTTCTCTAGAGAATGCAATGCCCCCAAAAGAAAAAACTTTCAAAGGAATTATCAAAGCCAGACATCCTCACAGTCAAACTCAAGCTTTCATTCCAATAATCATCAACAGTAGTATCATCATCCACAACAACATCAATCATATCAAAATCCACCTCAACTGACAGACCAAGCTCATGGAAGTAATCAGTCATCTGCAAATGCTCTTGTGATCAAACAAGATGGAGTATGTGACTGGAGCCTGTATGTAGAGGAAGTCAAGCCTCAATTTCAAAATCATGCACTTATGGCTCACATCAACGATGGTACATCTCCAATGCCTACTGAGGTAAAATCTAACCTTTGTAGTGAAAAATATATTACTGAATTGCAAGGTTATAGATAGCATAACCATAAACTGACAGATAAAATTAAAGAGGAAAAGGTGAAGTTAGAGATGATGAAAAGAGAGATAAAAGGATTTGAAATCAAAGTAAAATCTCTTATCTCTGAAATTAAAAACTGCATGGTGAAAAATACACTCTTGCAGCTGAGAATAAGCTACTGACTAAAAAGTTAGTTCAATCTAAGGCTGAACATACACTTACTGAAGTGAAAATTGAAAGTTTCAACTGTCTTCGGTCAAGCTGCAATGAGATGCTTGATTCTCAAAAGGATCCTAAGGACATGTCTGGGATTGGGTATAATTCATATCCTCCACCATATAATGACAACTACACTGTCATGCCTGAATCTGTGACACTCGATGAGGAAATTGAAACTAAAACTATGGAACCAAAATCTATAGTAAAATAAGTAACCAATCCTCAAAACAAACCTGATGTTTATATTGAAACAAATGAGGATAAAATTAGATTAGGACACCCAATCAAAATCAAAGAGTGTTTAGACAAGGCAGTGTGTGTCGTCAAACCCACAAGCCCCATCAAGGCAATTGTTCCATTTGTGAAATTCATACCTTCTGTTTTAAAAGGTAAAAAGAAGTTTGTGAAGTCAGTGAAACCCAATGCTGAAAGCAGTTCTAATAATGAGATTATATCTCCAAACAATTCAAGCAAATCAGAAAAGGTTTCACTACAAAAGAATCAAAAGAGATCACTGAGTTCAACATATAAAACTTTGTCAGACCCTCAGTCTTCAAAATCAAGACAGGGAGTTGGGTTTGATATATGCAACAAGGAACACGTTGACCAGTTTGAGAAAGAGGTGAGAAATGGGTTGAAGAAACAAAAACAACCCAAAAAATCAAACAAAAGTAGTGTTGTGAAGCAAACTACAAAAAGGGCTGATATTGATTCATCCCCTAAGCAAAAGACAGTGGCTCTACGGCAAATGAGAAAATCAGTTGAGTCCCACAAATCAAAATAAGATTCAAGCAACAAACAAATGTATTGTGACATTTGTGATATGTTCAATCACAAGACAGAAGAGTGCTTTTATAATCAATATTGCTCTATCTGTGACATGAACAATCACTCCACCAAAAACTATTATTTTAACAAATATTGTTCAGCCTGTGACACGAACAATCATAATACATCTGATTGTTACTTCAATCAGAAGGGAGTGAGAATTCGCCAAAACAAGCCCATCTAAAAAACATCTCCTGTGACACATACTGTGAGACCTCATTTTCACAACAATCAATCTAGGATATCTAGATCAACAAATGAGAGGAGCAATTTGAAGGAATTATGGAAAGGTCAAAGAAAACATCAATCAATGAAACCCAAAATTGACCTTCCCAAACCAAAAGTAATTTTTGATAATGAAAAACGGGTGGTTAAATTTCTTCAAAACAACAGAGATGAAAGATTTCACTACTCATCTGACTCTTCAGTTGATGTTAATGAGAGGACACGAGCAAAATATCACAAGCAGTCTCCAAGGTCACCTCTAAATAGATCACCATTTAAAGGAAAATATCAAGAGGTCACAATAATGGATAGGAACAGGAAACCCAAGACCGTCATGGCTTGGGTTCCTTATTCTAATTAGTTCTTTTTTATTGCAGGTTCATTCACACAGGTCCAATAGCTTATGGTACGTGGACAGTGGATGCTCCTGACACATGACTGGAGATCGTTCCGTCCTTCATGACTTCAAGCATATACAAGGAACTACTATGGCATTTGGAGGAGATTCACAGGGTGGAAGAATTACTGATGAAGGATATGTGACTAATGGGATGCTGAGCTTTGACAGAGTGAACTACTGTGAACAACTGAACTTCAATCTGCTAAGTGTGTATCAGATCTGTGACAAGAAATATTCAACTCACTTTACAGACACACATTGCTACATTCTGAAACCTGGATTTCAGATCTCTGAAGAATGGGTTGTCCTAAAGACCCCAAGAAAGAATAATACTTATGTTTTAAACCTGTGTTCTGTATCACCTAAAGAAGAAACATGTCTTTTGTCAAAAGCATCATTTGATGAGTCACAACTTTGGCACAAACGTTTGGGGCACACAAACTTTAAAAACATGAACAGATTGATCAAAGGAAACCATGTCATTGGTCTTCCTCAAAAGGAATTTCATTTTGTTGATCATTGTTCAGCGTACCTCAAAGGAAAACAACACAAATATTCTCATAAATCCAAGCTCGTGAACACAAACAATACTCCATTGAAGCTACTTCATATAGATATGTTTGGACCAACTCATGTCATGAGTATTGGGAAGAAACAGTATTGTTTGGTAATCATTTATGATTTTTCACGATTTACATGGGTTTTCTTCTTACTTCATAAAAATGAGGGATCCCAAATCATACAAGAATTTATCACAAAAATTGAAAATCAACTTGATCATAAGATCAAAACAATAAGAAGTGATAATGGTAATGAATTTAAAAATGAAGGCATGAGTTCTTTTTATCCAACTAAAGGCATTGCTCATCAATTCAGTGCAACTAGAACTCCTTAACAAAATGGGGTAGCTGAAAGGAGGAATAGAACACTAATTGAAGCAACAAGAACTATGCCAGCCGATGCTAAGCTGCCAATCACCTTTTGGGCAGAGGCAGTTAACACATCGTGCTTTGTACAAAATCGAACTCTAATTGTAAAAGAAAGAAACATGACTCCATATGAAATGCTCTTTCATAGAAAACCATTCATTGGATTTCTTAAATCATTTGGTAGTGTTGTCTTAATATTAAACACTCGAGACTATTTGGGAAAGTTTTCATCTAAGTCTGATGAAGGATTCTTTGTAGGTTATTGTTATATTTCAAAGGCTTACAGAGTGTTTAATCCTAGATTAAACATTATTAATGAATCAACAAATGTTCAATTCAAGGAACATTCGTTTCCCAAATCTAAAAATGGTCCCAACTGGTTGTTTGATATTGACTCATTTACAAAATCATTTGATCAATTTCACTTGTCTGATGCAGGAAATCTCCATTCAGGTGACACTTTATCAGCTGTAGAAAGAAGAGATGACTTTCAATTGATTCCTCCTACATATGTTGAATACATGAATGAAGATGTTCCTCTCCAAGCTGATCCCATCACACAACCATCACAAAACCAGAGTGTTTCAACTGAAGGAGGTCCAAGCCTGTTACCATCACACTCCAATGATCTATCAACTGGAATCAGAAATAAAAAAACAAGCTACTCCTCCAGCTGAAACAAAAAGAACATCAAATGATGGAAGAAATCATAGTGCTGCTGAAGCTGAAGTAGGAACTGAAACAGAATCTGACTATCTTCATAATTCCACAACAGTACAAGAAAAACGTGCCTCTGATCATAATGAACTGAATGTCTCCAATCTTGATGTAACCATTGCTGGTGACTCCACTCCAATCACCAGAATACACAAGAATCATCCAGTTGAAACCATTATTGGTGAACTTAATAAGAGGGTGACAAGAGGCAAGACCAGTATTGCAAACATCTGTTTGTTCTCATGCTTTCTATGTCAAACGGTACCCATGAACATCAAAGAGGCTCTTCAAGAAAATAGCTGGATTGAAATAATACAGGACGAATTGCTCTAATTCAAGAAGCAAGAAGTATGGAAACTGGTAGATCTTCCCGAAGGACAATACCCTATCGAAACCAGATGGCTGTACAGGAACAAGACTGATGATAAAGGGATCGTCATCAGAGACAAAGCAAAATTAGTGGCACAAGGATACACTCAAGAAGAAGGAATCGACTATGACGATGTGTTTGCACCTATTTCCAGATTAGAAGCAATCAGAATCTTTCTAGCATATTCTGCATCCATGAAATTTATTGTTTATCAAATGGATATAAAGTGTGCCTTCTTGTATGGAAAGATTGCTGAGGAGGTCTATGTGAGTCAACCACCTGGCTTTGAAGATCCAGATTTCCCTCACAGAGTTTACAAGCTTAACAAAGCTCTGTATGGTCTTCACTAAGCCCTAAGAAAGTGGTACGAGACTCTATCATCCTTTCTTCTTGAACATGGATATGAAAGAGGAAAGATTGATCAGACTCTCTTCAAAAGAAGAAGAGGAAGAGACATGCTGTTAGTCCAGATTTATGTGGATGACATTATATTTGGCTTTACAAACAAGCAACTCTTCAAAGATTTTGAAGACCTAATGCATTCAAAATTCCAAATAAGTGCAATGGGAGAACTCACTTTCTTTTTAGGAGTACAAGTCCAACAGACATCAGATGGAATCTTCATAAACCAATCCCAATATGTGGATACAATGCTAAAGAAGTTTCATTTTTGCTGATTGTCAGTCTATTAGAACACTAGTTGATACCAAAGTGAAGTTTGGTCTTGATCCAGAAGGAAAATCTGTTGATTAGACTCACTATCGATCCATGATAGGCTCACTTATGTATCTAACTGCTAGCAGACCTGATATTATGTTTGGTGTTTGTGTGTGTGCCAGGTATCAAGCTGATCCAAAAGAATCACATGTGAATGCAGTCAAGAGGATATTTAGATATCTAAAGGGCAAACCAACTCTTAGGTTATGGTATCTAAAGGAAGGAGACTTCAACCTCTATGCATTCATATATAGTGATTATGGAGGATGCAACCTCAATAGAAAGTCCACATCTGGAGGTTGTCAATTTCTTGGTCCCAGACTGGTCTCATGGAAATGCAAGAAGCAGACAAACATATCTGTATCAACAACAGAAGCTAAGTATATTGCAACATTAGCCTGTTGTTCTCAAGTACTCTGGATTCAAAACCAGATGCTTGATTATGGTTTTAACTTCTTGCACACACCAATTCACATTGACAACACAACAACTGTTTTCATAACTAATAATTCCGTTCAACATTCAAAAACCAGACACATTGAAATTAGATGTCATTTTTTGAGAGACTATGCTGAAAAGGGTTAATCAAATTGATTAGACTACCCACTGAAAATCAATTGGCTGATTTATTTACCAAGGCATTTGAACCTGGTAGGTTTGAATTCCTAGTTCATTCAATTGGCATGATTAACCTTGAGTAAAACCAATCAAAACATAAAAAAAAGTCAAAAATAATTAGAAAATCATAAAAAGAAGTCAAGTTTGATGAAGAAAAGAATATAAGGGAAACGATATAATTACAGTCGTTATATTATTCACTGTGCTTAAGTTTAAAAAAATTACAAGACTGTAATGACTTACCATATATGTTGGTAGGCTCAACTTGGAAGAGAAGATACATGCAGTGATGAATTAAAATCCTATTCAATAATGAAACACTCACACAAAGTACTGGCTTGTATTGGCTTATCTGAGTAAATGTGTGTGTAGTAACATAAACACACCAGGTCATACTTTATGAATCACTTTCACCTACATCAAGTTTCATCTTTGTTTTGCTGAGAAAAGACCTGATGAAACAAGCACATAGTGCAGATGTACTGATCCAAAAGATTCCTAATGAGAAACACATCCAAATTGGATGAATCTACAAAAGCAATACATTCCAAGTGAATGAACAAAAGAATCCTATCATGGATCACCTACCAAAGTGAAGTGAAAAGCATCCCAATGTGGATCATCATGAAAAAGGATCAAAGTAAAAGAATCCCAATGAGGATTAGTGATAATGAGTTCTCATAACTTAAGTAATCTGGTAAGGAAAGTTGTGAAAAAGTTCTACCATGCATTGTATAAGGAGGGTTGATCATTCCATGCTTGTGTGTGTGAGGTACATATTGAATAATTAAATCAACCAAAAACATGAAAAATATTATTTGCATCAAAATATAAACTAGGTATGAGTTTAAGAGGACAAACATACCTTCAATCTTTAAGTTCATAAAACATGTCCATTTTATCATAAAGGATGCACATGTGTAATGTAAGATTGATATGATCCCAACAAAAGATATACTTATCTTCATTATTAATAATCAAAATAATATTCAAAAAGCTTTTAAATCTTTAAATTTTCTATCTAAAAGTGGATATAAACTTTAGGGGGAGTAATTTAAAATTCTTGAGTAAGTTTATATAGATTTGTACTAGCTTAAATAACTTTCTTAAAAATTCAAAATAAAAAAAAGAACATATAGGTGTTGTTGCAGAAGTTATACCATAGTATCTCAGCTTATGCAGATTCTTGTAAACATGACAAGTCCAAGATCAGTCAAACAACGGGAAACTTGTATCTCTTCTGACATACAAGTCAATCCAAGCAAGAATTGACAACTCTAACAGCAACAACTTCATAAGACACAAATTTAATCAAAGACAGCCTTCACAACAAGATAAATAAAAGCAGAAAACATTAAGTTTTGATTAAGTTCAAAATTTAATGCAGGTAAGTGCATTGGTTAATGTGGGTGAAGGTAACCCATGCTTATAACCAATGCAGGAAACTTTTGATTTCCAATTAACACTAATGCGGACAAAGATTGTACTCTATCACATTAGTGTGTTAAGTATACATGATCAAATGTGGATTTTATTCTACCGCATTTGCTACAGCGAGCAAATGCTGACAAAGTTTGATCAGCCACATTTGCTACAATGAGCAAATGCTGACAAAGTTTGATCAGCCGCATTTGCTATAGTGAGCAAATTCTGAACAAGTTCAATCAACCGCGTTTGCTACAGTGAGGAAATGCTGAACAAGTTCAATCAACCGCATTTGCTATAGTGAGCAAATGCTAAACAATGTCAGTCAACCGCATTTGCTATAGTGAGCAAATGCTAAACAATGTCAGTCAACCGCATTTGCTACAATGAGCAAATGTTGAACAAGTTTGGTTAACCGCATTTGTTACAGTGAACAAATGCTGATGAACTTATTTCTTCCGCATTAACCACTGTACTCAAACGCGGACAGAAGAAAGCTTAAGTATTTAACCTTCCATATTTGCTACAGTGAACAAATCCGGATATATATAATCCATCCGCATTTGCTACAGTGTGAATTAAAATTCTAACCACATTTGTTCCGAGACTTGTAAAAGTTTGTAAAAGCCATTTTTTGACTATTTAAAGCAAGTTCAAAAGGTCATTTAATACTTTTCAAATTTGAGAGACTACATAGTGCGACGAGCGAAAACACTGTTCATCTTCAACAATCATCTTCTTTTTTAACAAACAAAGATCCAAGTTCATTTTACCCAATCTGTCCTCATATTAAATACTACACAATAGTATTATCGAAAGAAAGGTGAAACTTTTTACATTGGTTTAACCTAATATGTTGGACTTTGAACTGATAATGAACTTAGAACCCTAGGTTAACAAAGAACACCCAAAATCAGATTTATTCCAAGAA
>BJCM01095664.1:0-10192 GCA_018326385.1 Flaveria bidentis
CTTTTTTTTGCCTTGTGAGACTTCTTGGTCTGTTTTGCTTTCTTACATGCTACGCAAAATTCGGAAGCTAAAAATTCTTGACAGTTACTCCATTCACTAAATCATTCTGTATCAGATGATTCATCTTCCTAGGATTAATGTGTCCCATTCTCCTATTCCAGGAGACCGAATCCCCCTCTGTTGCCTTTGACAAGAAGCATTGCACAGTGGGTTCTGTTGTGGAGGCTTTTGATAGATCCAAGACATAAAGATCATTATATCTTGAAGCTAACATTAAAACTTTATCCACATTGATAACATAATCCTTCTTCACCATGTAGCACTTGTTGTTGTCAAACACAACTTTGAATCCTTTATCACAGATCTGGGAGATAGAAAGCAAGTTGTTTTGTAGTTGTTGAACGTAGTTGACCTTGTCAAACTTCACTTTCTCATTTCCTACTTCGCCTTGAGCGGTGATGTAACCTCCTTTATTTCCAGCAAGTGATACATGTCCCCCTTTAATTTGTTTGATGTTGAAAAGGAGAGACGAATTCCCGGTCATGTGCCTGGACACCCTACTATTAATAATCCATGTATTTGTGATAGAGATGTAGCGGACACCCTAGGCATTCAAAGGAATTTATCAGTTCAGGTTTGGGACCCAAGCCTTAATTGGCTTTGGTGACCCAGAGGAATCACACATCATGAACTCAACCCACTGTCCATCAAAGGTTGAGGGCACATTGTTCTTCTTCTTATTCTCATTATTAAATAGATTACTTGATTTTTCTTTCCATAAACCAGTTTTGTGTAAGGCCTATTTGTGATAAACAGACGACTGGCTTATAGTTTGAACTTTAGGTTCACTAATACTCTTAGATCGAGTATTAGATATTATTTTAGAAAAACTTGGTTTTGCATCATAAAGTTCAATTTTCTTTTTGGGTGTCTGACAATAAGGAAAATTAGGAGAGATATATCCTCGTTTTACACAACTATAGCATGTTCTCCCTTTTACAAATTAAGGAAAATTCTTATGTGGGTTGAGTTTGGTATGAGTGTGAGATGTGTCTGGTTGGGTTTTGTCACTTCTCTTTTAGATGTTTCGACTTCTTTAACAAAATTAATTATTTTAACATGTTTAACATCTTTAACCTTTAATTTATTTGGACTTTGACGACTAACACGTGTTTGGTTAACTGAATTAGTCATTTTGGGTTTAGATGTAGACGTGTGTGAATCTGACCTTACATTAACCATTTCAAATTTATCATCTAAATTTTCAATAGGCGTCTTTTCTTTTGATTTCAAAGTAGACTCCTTCTATTTAGTGCTATTTTTCATAGGTTTTCCCATAGAATCGGGATCACTAACTAGAGGATTGGACATCACATGATTCTTAACTAGTTGTTATTTAGTGGTCTACTTTTAGTATTCAGAAGGATTGCATGTGGTGGTGGAACTACTTTGTAACCCAAACCTTCCCTATTATTTCATTCCTTCACTAAGTTTTGAACTATGTGTGAAGAACTAGCCAAACTATGCAGATTTTGTTTTACGGAATCAACTTCGACTTCTAAAACTGTTTTTTCCTTTTTCATTTTTCCAAGGAGTTTAAATAAAATTTTATGTCATTTTCTTGAGTTAAAGAAACAACCTCGGTTTCCCTTAGTTTTTTTCCCAAAAGTTCTATTTTTTCTTTGTAACTGCACTCATTTTGTTTTAAAATACGATTGGCCTCATTGCAAAGTTGTAAATCGTTTTCTAAATTATCATTGTGTTCTAATAACCTTGCAAATTTTAGATCAATGCTATCCCTAAATTTGTTAATTTCAATACAATAATGTTTATCAAATAATGGTCAATAGAACTTACCTGTGAGGAATCAGACGAGTAAGCCATCAACGCCGTATCAGACTCTTCAGTGACTGGAGATTTTGAGTTTGTTGCTCTGAGCTCTTCCTCAACCAAGTGATTTACCACATTCATAGCTTCTTCGATATCTGACATCGCTTATGATCTCACCTTCACTAGCAGATCCATCATCCAGTGCCTCAACAAAGGCAATATTTAATTCACCCGGAGACACAAATCGGAAGGACCAGTCTTGCGCTTCATCACCTTGAGCAGTCAAGGCCTTTGTCTTTTTTCTTGAAGATGTAGTTCCACACATGTCTTTTTCTTGACAATGAATGTTGGAAATTGGTTTCCATTACTAGTTTTCTTGTGCTTTACACATTCACGTTTAAAATGCCTCATTTCACTATAGTTGAAGCAAGTGACTTTGGTTTTGTCAAAACCAAAAGTCGTATCTTTAGCGGCTACTAGATTCTACCCCGTCTTTTTGACAAACTTCTTTACCCTTCTCATAGCACTAGCCAAGGCCCACATTATGTCCATCCTTTCTAGCTCGTTTTCATCAACTTGCTTATAATCCTTATCTGCAAGATGACAATTTCCAATCTTACCTGGAACTAAACCATCATAAGATTGTACAACCACTGCTAGAAGATCCATATGTTCTTTGGCAACTTCCACTGTGACATTACCGAGATTCTCGATCTTTAACTTCATTTTATTTGCTTTAGGAACTATATATTGGGTACTAGATGACCCTGACGTTTCTGTTCTTGATGCACTATTCTAGAAAGGAGTAGATGAACTAGACACGAATGTTTTTTGTAATGGTGCTCCTCAAACAACTAGAGTAGAACTGAGTTGTAGAGTGAAGGATTATGAACATAGGATCCTTTCTTCGACTTGTATTTAATTCTCAATTCTTCCTCTCTTAACTTCAAGATGAAATCATTTATGTCTAACATCACAAGAATGTCATTTTGTCTTAGATTAGACACAAATGAATCCTATTTATCAGGCAAGCCATCAGCAAAGCTTGAAACATTATCTTCCATAGATGTTGTTACAACATGAGTGTTCAACTCACTCATCAGGTGGTAGGATCTGTTAATAATGTCATCCAAGCTCTCATTCCCTATCAAGGAGAAATTATCAAATTCCTTTTTGAGAGCTTTAGCCTTTAATGCTTTGAGTGTTGAGTTTCCATCATATCTCTTCTCCAAAACTTCCTATAACTTTTTCGCCTTCTTGTTCTCAGAGAACTGATGAAAGATATCCTTTGGTATCGACTGAGTCAACAAGACATAAACTCTCTTTTCAGCATTGAATAGAATCTTTTGTGCTTCACTCATTCCTCCCAAGGTTAACTTGACACCATTAGCACTGACTGGTACCGTGTAACCAGTCTCAATGGATGTCCAAAGATTGGGATAAACTCCATTTAAATATATTTCAAACTGCTATTTCCACTGTGGATAATCATCTAATGTTATCAGCTTTGGCAGTTTATTATGATTCCAATCTCATTCTCCAGAAGCAGTAGGTTCTGGATGCGAGAGTCCTTTCCAGCAGAAAATGCAGCAAATTGGTCTTCCATTGCTTTAAACTTTGAACTTTTAGAACAAGACTTCTTCACTCGTGCGAATGAATTCAATTGTGCGATTGTATTCAGTCATGCGTATGAACAAGACAATTGGAATCAAACGACTGGGGTTGTTTAGTCGTGCGAATGTGGGATGCGACTAAGTTCACTCATGCGGATGGAGTATATGATTGAGTTCAATTGTGCGACTGAAGGCTGATGTTTTTGAAAAATCGAAAATTTATACACTTTGACACAAAACACAATTTTCCTAGAAACCCTAAACTGTCGTAAGATGAAAAAACTAAACTTTAATCCATGCAAACGTCAAAAACACCATGAGAATCAAAGTGGTGACTCTTTTGAATTAAAACGTAGGTTTTAACACCAAAACTAATCGAATCCACACAAAATAAAGAGCCAATGCTTTGATACCACTTGTCAGGACCGAATACGTACGGAATACTAACAGATTTTGCGTGAAACTAGATTAAACAGTGTGGAATCCTATTTGATTGGCGATCCAATCAGTGAGAACATTAACTCGATCGATATAGGAATTAACTAAACGTTAAGAATGAGTAGGAATCGATCAAGAACAAACTTTGAAGTTGGATTGGTTGTCTTTGACGTTTTGGACAGCTAGGGTTTTTCAAGTGTGTCAAGTGTTCTGAAAAGTTATGTTTTTCAATGACTTAAGTGGTATTTAAAGGTTTGTAGCTTCCATTCGTACAACTGAACCATTAGGATAGTTCAGTCGTGCGACTGAATTATACGATTGAGTCATACGCACGATTGAAGGTTTAGTCATGCGACTGAGTCAATCTTATGTCTCAATCATACCATTGATCTAGTCTCCTTGTTCAGTCGTGTGACTGGTCCATAAGCATGATATATTCATGCGTATGGTCCATAAGTATGAATACTCACCCAACTCGGTTGAACACATTTCTTAATCATTATTGACTAAGAACTATAAACAACAACCTCAAACCTTTAAAATAAGTTCGTACATATGAATTATACTTAACACAATAATAATATGAAATAATTAAACATTAATAAACATCAACCACATATTATATTTCATTGAACCATTACACAACACATATGTAAGACATGAAAGGCTTTTACATTTGAGCACATAATTTAGGAACATCGTGTATCTACAGTAATAAAAAGCATGAGAACGTTGTATATTTGTTTGACTCTTTTTCAAATAAAATTTACGTTAATATGTAAGAAACTATTTATTCTAAGTAAAACTGTACAGGGAATAAACTTGAAACTTTAAAAACTAAAATGGGTCAAATGATAAAAGTTAAAGTTTTGAAAAAGTTAAGGGAGTTAAAACACCTAAATTGAAAGTTGAGGAATGTGCAATGACTAAAGGAAAAGGCCAACAACCTTGCAAGATGTGATATAGTACAAACAAAATATACGTTGAAAAGTATATCAACTAAAAACATTCATAAAAAATAAGGATGAAAACGTTTTATATATGAATCGGATTATTTCTGAATGAAATTTACATTAACACATAGAACTCAAATTCTTACCATTACACACATAAAAATGAAAATGTAAAATATTAGTTTTTTAAGCAAAATGTAGGGGCTAAACCCGAAAATTTTGAAATTTAAAAGGACGAAGTTATATTTTCTTAAAATTTCTAAAAAGTTGAGGAGGTCAAAAAAATAACAAAAAGTTAAAGGGAATACAATGGCCGGTGGTGAAAGGCAAAGACCACCAACCTTGCAATATGCAGTATATTAAATATTAAATATTTAACATACTATATTTTACATTTTTGGTTGTATATCTAGTTTTTATATATATGTTATGTTTTATGTAGTTCCAAATGTTGATGTGGATAATTTTTACTTAAAAATGAGTCTTATCAGATATAGTTTGTTTTTCATTTTTGCATCCAAAAATTCTGACCCAACTCGTGAGGCCTTTAAAGTTAACTCTTAATTTAACATGTACTTTATTAAAAATAGTAAGGGAAAATAGAAAAGATTAGTGGATGATGATACGACTTGTTAACTTAATAAATATTTTTAAAAGGTTCAAAACCATATTAGATATAGTAGTGTTTGCTAGATTTAATTGTTACTTAAAACTTATAAAAGATATGTCCATAAGGGTGGAGGGTCATCCTTTAGGTTTGTGTGTGAGTTAAAATGGGTTGGACGAAACACTGCTACAACCACCTTAGGTATAGCCATAAGTTTGGAAATCAAGTTCAAGAACACATGAATGAAGTCGTTAAGTGTTTGTCTCCATAAGTTGGATTAATGTTTTACGATAGTTAAGGGTCAGAAAAATGTTTTCATAATATGTTGATCTATAAAAACAATAAAGCTATCAAAAACTAAAGGATTCATCACTTGCTGCTAACTATCAAATTCTACCAAGTGTTGAACCACCGCCAATCAGCACTCAAAGTGAGGAAGTGCTAATCAATTGGTTATCAACACTCAAATGGATGAGATGGTGATCAATTACAATATTAGACAAGAATGTGTGTACCAAAGAACGTTGGAGGATGCTATGTTCTGCCTTTTGGAAAGAACATAGTACTATAGTTGCAAAATCTGATGTGTCTTTTGTCTATCTATAATGTACATATAATTTCTAAACTAGTATAGATGTAAAGTGATTTATTATTTGTGTTTACCTTTACCTCTCAGTTGTATTGTTTTTAGGTTTGCTTATTAGGCCATTTGTTTATACTAGCTAGTTATAGCAAACTTATACTCTAAAAAAGATTAATCATGTGTATACTTTAAAAGAATTTCTTGTGTCATTATTATTACTCAAAGTGTATGTTTTTGTTAAGTAAGGCAATTGCTTAGATTCCATATTTTTCATCTACCGATCAAACAGAAAAGTCTTGTTAAGTCCTTCACTCGATCCAACAAGTGGTATCAAAGCTTTTGATCTTAATTTGCTTGTATTCACCTTTCAAAAAATAATTTAATTTCTTTTTATCATGCTTTCAAACACACATCTCCCATTTAACCTCTCTTCCCTCCAAAATGACTGTTGTACCCATCTCAAGTAAGCATGACTTGAAGAATGGCACCCAGAACAAACCTCTTATGTTTAAAGCTCATGATTATGATACTTGGGTAATTTGAATGGAAAATTTTCTATGGAATCAAACTCTGAGACTTTAGCTCTAAATCCTAAATGTTCCATATGTCCCCATGCTCCAAGCTACTAGTGAAGATAGAATTAGGATTCCTAAAGATAATATGGATAAGCATACCTAACAACATCATTCATGGCTTCATGAAGTTTACAACTACTCAAAAGTTGTGTAAAGCATTAAAGGCCAGATTTGAAGGAACTAAAGAAAAATTTTGATTTCATAATGGTAGAAATCATGACTACAATATATCTTAGATATGTTCAACCGATAGACTCTTTGAATGAGGCTGGAGTGAAGATGAAGAATGGTGATATTCTAAGGAAATTCTTGAGATCGCTACTGAAGACATGAACAGTTTACACTACGTCTATTAGAAGAACTAAAAAAAGTGAAAACAATGACTTTTGAGGAGTTGTATGGCATTCTTAGTGCCTAACAAATGAAGATGGAAACGGTGAATAATTGTAACATCTCATATTTTCCGTTAATTAAAAGTTAACGTCGTTTATTCTAGTATGGACCATTATTGTCAATTATGAATTTTAGGATTACTTATGCTTATTTCCTTAGCTTGTCACTAATTCTTTAATTTAAAAGTTAATAATTTAATTATTATATTGAAAATAATAATAATAATAATAATAATAATAATAATAATAATAATCAGATTAATAATAATGATAATATTAATGGTAATGATAATAAAAAAATTAAAATCATAATAACAATAATAACTATAATGAGGATGATGATGATGATAATGATAATAATAATAATAATAACATTATTATTATTATTATTATTATTATTATTATTATTAAGTTAAAAAGTTAACAAGTTAAATTATGAAAAACGTAAAGTTTAATTAAGTTCAAGGGACCTTGTTGTCAATTTAGAAACTTTAAATATAAAGTTTATACATAAAATAATAATAAATTAAACTGCAAGGGCCAATGTGTAATTTTAAAATTACAACCCAACCCCACGCCCACATTTACCCCCATATTTCCGGCCAAAGGAGCCGGCCATACTCCGGCCGAGCTTCGGCCACCTCAAAAACCATCGAATTCAATCATTTCTTGATCCAAAACCATTCCCAAATCTTTCTAGAACCAGTTTCGAACTTGAATGCACCTATCAATCGTATTAAACCATTGGTTACAAAGCTCAAGCGATTGAATAATCGATACCTTTAATTCCATAGCCGTTTGAGCAATAAATCTAAATACTAATCTGATTAAACTAACCTAAATAATCATCTAAATAATAATCAGACTATTTCTTCTTCCGTTTCTTTCGTCTCCTTCGTTTCGCAAGCAATATTGACACACCCCACTCTAGGTATGTACTTCCGCTCTCTTCTTTGTATGAATTGAAATTTGAAATTGGATTACATGCTTGACTATTTCTTCAAATTTTTCAGTATATATGATTGGCTAAGTGTATTTGGTTCCCATGATGAACAAGCATATGTCATCTGGAGCCGGCAATACATCGACTACATCGCCAAATAGGCTTGTCAGGCTCAAAGATCTAAGACGTCGCCAGGCTAGCAATAGTTATTGATTGTAAACAAAATATGTATCTCATATAAGACTTACAATAACAAAAATTACCATGACTAAAAGGTAAAGATGAATTGCATGTGCATTTACAAGTATCAAGATGTTTACAAGTGTAAGTTATTAAAGTTAACACGTTTCATCCCAAAAGGTGTGAAATAAAATAAACATGGGCATGAAAAACTCACATGAAAAACTTAGGTGCTATAAGTTGCACTTAAGATAACGATAAGAAGATAAGATGGTTCCAACAATTCCTTCATGATTCAACCTAAGATTTGGTGTCTTAGGATTAGGATAAATATATGCTTTAAAAGTAAACATGAATTAGGGTTTCATTTGGAATTTGAGGGTTTTAATATTTAAGTCAAATAAAATATAGTAACACAATCAATTATGTTTTGATTCAATAAAGATGGTATGAACCAATTAAAAATAAGAATTATAATGAATGATTCAATAATTTAATTTATTGATTTAATAATGATTAAATATGATGTGTGAAAAAAATAACTAATTTAATATTTAATTATTTAAAATTTGATAAAGGTACTTAATTGAATACTTATTTAGATGACTTTAAAATTATTTAAAATCATTTTATAAAGTTTTAAACTTTTAAAATTATTTATTATAAAAATCTTATAATACAATATTTCAGTAATAAAAATGAAGTATAATATATTGTTTTATAGGTTTCAAGAGTTTAAATAAAAGTTTAGAGAATATTAACTAAATATGATATAACACGATTAGATGGATAATCAATTATTTACATAATCCTATGTATGATTAAACATTTAAAGTATTTGTAATATGTAGGTTTGAAGTGTTTTAAAATAATTCAAGTTTGGTCTATAATATATTTATAACATATAAATGACTTAATAATATTTTTATAGCCTTTTTATTTTTTAACAAGTAATTAAATTTAAGAGTTACAAGTTTTAAAATCTTTAAAAATTAACTTAATAATTTCTATAATGTTTTAGTTAACAAAATAATTTTTATTTTGATTTATAAATATAATAATAACTTTTCTAAATTAAAAATGTAAAACAATTAAAGAAAATGGTTGGCAGAGGCTCGGTTCGAACTCGGGACCTTCTGCTTATGGGGGTTGTGAGTTACTAGTTGGGCTATAGCCCAAATTTGCTTAGGTTTCGAATATAATTTCATAAATCCATTAATTAAGAAATCCCCAAATTCACATAAACCCTAGATTCAAATTGAATTAAATTGAGCATCAATTCGATAACAATAATGGAATCAAACTTATGGCTTTTGGTCCCTAAGTGAAACCGAGTGTGTGTATGTGTTTAATTACCTGGTTTGATATGGAATCGATGGTGAAGAGTCGAGAGTAAGGTCGTGACACAGAAGCGGTGATTTAAGGTGATTTTGTTAGGGATAACTCAATTACTTGAAGGGTAATCTTCTATGGATGATAAGCAACAAAAGCCCTCTAATAATTATAACCATTCTACTCATAATGTGCTTTTTGAAAGAGTTGCAGGTCCGAACTGTAGAGAGAGGTCGTAAAATGATTTATGTGCCTCGTAAATGAAATTGAGTGTCAATAGAGTTAAATTGTATCATTTCCAAAGTTTGCCCTCAATCATATAACATTGATTTGATTGGTTACACTATGAACGAGTTAAAGTTTTTGAATTGATTAATCGGTTTCGAGTACACACTCCTAGTAAACAAAATAACTTAATTTGGAATCGGTATAGTGTTCAAAACCGGTGTAAGATAGTTAAGGACCATTTAGTTGAGTTAATTCGACGTTTTGTTGAGGTTTGGTGGTCGTCGGAGGCTTGGTCGGAGATATGTTCGGAGGGTGCACGACGGGGGAGGGGTTGGTTTGGATTTTTGAACAAAATTACACATATTATCCTTGAGCTTTTATTAGCTTATTATTTTATGACCAAAACTTTTAAAACAAGGTTTTAATAATTACATTTCCAACCCAATACTTTGCAAAATCCAAACTTTAAATGATATTTGTATATTTATAAAAACTTATAAAAAGAATAGATCTTGCCA
>BJCM01095673.1:0-20330 GCA_018326385.1 Flaveria bidentis
TTCATGCGTATGGTCCATTATCATGGGCCATTCGCATGATAACTTCATATTACTAAGTTTGAATGTATTCATAATCATTACATTATTTATATTAGTTCAATCAACCACAACCTATATAATCAATTTGATAATCGTTAAACAACTCATTAATGAAATACTAAACCTTATAAACACAACCAAACATTTGTATTTCATTATGTACCCAACTATTACATAAGCGTAAGACAACAAAGACATATTACATTAAGATCAGAATCAAGGTACATATGTATCAACAGTTCTTCACATAGCATGGACATTGAGGACTCACCATCTTCACTTGCAACTGTTCATACTCAGCAACTTTCTCAAGTTCACATTAATATGGACTAAATAGACTCCTTCATTCAGAGTCTTTTTTAGGAAGGTATACCAAGGGCAGTATCATTTCCACCTCAAGGAACTTCCATTTACATCATAGGGTGGATGTATGATGCAAACATAAGAGCCATTATTCTTCAAAGAGTTCAAGGGCAGCAAGAAGTCTTCAATTTTCAAACCTTGAACTACTTTGAAGGTCTTGACCTGATCAACATGCCACTTGTCAATCCAAGTCAATCTAGACAAGCTGACAGGCTGGCACAAAGGATTCAGTATAGAATTACTGAAGAGTTCAGTCTTAGAAGGAGACAAAAACAATTAGGTAATACTATTGTTCAACTGGATGTTGAGGTAGACCCTAAGATTAGCTTCAAAAGGGAAACCTTGACTGAAGGCCTAGTGGTAGAGCCTGAGAGTCCTTTCACACCTACAACTACTTCAGCAATTCATTCCCTCAGTGAAGCATTTGTTGGTGAAGGTGTATCACAACCTCTCTTTGGTTAGAGCTTGGAGGCTATACCAAGCAATGAAGGCCAAAGCTCTCTCCACCCTGAGTCATAAAGGTCTGTGAGTGACAAAAGGAAAAGGAAAATAACTCCTGAGGAGATTGAGGAGGAGGAGAGAGAGAGGAAGAGGAAGCTAAGGGGAGAAAGTTCCTCTGTGTCAACAAAAATCATGGAAGTTGCAATCAGGGCTGCCCATAGACCAAACACTCAAGATGATGAGTTGAGGGCAGCCAGGATTACTTACTTGCAAACCAGGAACAATGACATTGATGAGATTATATATCTCCCCTTAGAGGAGCTTAATGAACTGGCTGACATGGAATTGTCAAGAGAGAGGAACGAAGTAGAGGATGCAAAGTTACTTCTCTAAATCAAAGAGGAGAGGAGACAAAAGAGATTATGCAAGCATGTTCCTACTCTATCCCCAGTTCAAGATAGTTCTGCACAAGAGGTTGTGGCTCCACAAGAACCTCAGGTAGACAAAGAGACAGATAGGATCATTCGGGTAATTAAACGCATACATGAACTCGTTTTAACATGGGGAACAAAAGCCCCATGAATATATTCATTAACTGAATCGAATTGGTGTTCAATTTAATCTAATTTCATTCTAGGGTTCTTATGATTTGGGGTTTCCTTGAAATTGTGCTTTTATAAATTAGAAACCATTCTATACCACGGACACGACCCTGGTTCATTGGTTAGTCACTTGCATTATCACCATGAGGTCTTGGGTTCAAACTCGGGCACCCTCATATATATTTTTAAGGCTTTTTCAACCTCAAATTAATTATAGAAAATTTTTAATAAATATAAAAATAGTTTTTGTAAACTTTAAATATTTTTAAAGACAACCAATTTTTTTTGTAATTTTTCTAAATGTAAATAGTTATACAAGTTTTTAATAAAATATTTTAAAATAGGTTATTTCGGGTTTATTTCTATTGAGTTGGATTTTAAATAATATTTAATAAATCATTATTGGTCCAAACGTTTCCTGTAAATTATCATCGTTTAAGTCACGTTTATTTCAAATGTATATTTAAACTTTATTAGTTATTATAAATGGCTTAAATTCATTTTCTCTATATAAAAAGACATAAATGGTATATTTTGTTAATACATTATTCAACGTACTTACAAAAAAAATCCCAAATTTCCATTTGAAACCCTAGTTCTTGTTAAAGCATCAAACTTATTATTAGACTTAAACCTTATAATATATATATATATATATATATATATATATATATATATAAATGTTTAGGTACCTTGTGAAGGATTCCGTTGGAACGTCGGTTATTATTCTTATTAATCATAATATATATACTTATTGGTCATGTGAGTTTTCATACCCTTTTTTATATTATTTCACACCTTTTGGGGTGAAACATGTTAAACTATCAAACTTACACTTGTAAACCTTTTAAACTTGTAACATACATGCAATTTATACTTATATTTTGTCATGGTTATTTGTGTTATTGTGAGATTTATATGAGATACATTATATGTTGACAATCATTAACTATTGCTAGCCTGGCAACGTCATAGATCTATGGCCTAACAAGCTTATTTGGTGTTAAAGCCGATGTATTGCCAGCTCCTGATGACGTATGACTTGTTTATCATGGGAAACAAGTACACTTAGCTAATCATTATAAGCTTGTAATCTTAATCTTGATCAAAGTTTGATTGTAGCTATATGTGTTCTATAAACTTGCATAATTCATAACCATTGACATGAATTGCTACTTGTAAATGTTTAGATATATTTATGTATATTAAACCCTTGGAAACTCACCAACTTTCATAGTTGACCTTTTATTTTTAATATGTTTCAGCAAATGCCCAAGTTTGATGTCATCTCTTGAAGTTGCTCACATCTAGAATTTGGACCTAGATAAATGAATAAAATGTCTTGAATTATTAATATTATGTTATGTTATTTCTTGTTTGAGACTTTTAGTTGTAATTTGCATATTTGAAACTTATGATAATAATATTTTGATTAAATGATAGCGTTATGTGGTTGTGAACAATCTTATCGATTTTGCCGTTAAGGTTAGGGTGTGATAGTATGGTAGTGTATGGTGTCTCGAATTTCATACCCATGTGTAGGGTGAGTTGTTATACACGGATTTCATATGACCCATAGTGGTGCTAGACATGTATAATTACTACCAATAGGTCGATTTAATTCATGGATGGGGTTACACCAGTGAGGCTATCTCTTGTTTACTTAGATCTATAGTTTTTTCTCTACATAATTTAAACTAGGAACAACACGTTCACCTCTGTATCTGACTAACATATGCAGATCTAGGGGAGCAGGTTCTTTCTTTTTGTTGAGTTCGTATTTAACCCATGTATCTCTGATTCGAAGAGAGTACAAAAAATGGCTTTGTGTTGACACTTAACATCCTTAACGATAGTCTCATAAAGAGCATGCTTCACAAAGAAACACTAATCTTTATCAACCCTAGTACCGTTTTTACTATATGATGCTTCATGATCATAACTTACCATAGTTGTTTCATTTTCACGATCCCTTCCATCACAATCAACTATACACTTCCTCACGATCTTTTACCTGGCTTGCTATCTTGAACAAACGTGACTTCCACTTTGGAATCATGTCACGACATGAAGTTGATGATGTTGAAATAGTGTTTTTGATATTAGGGTATAGGAAACTATAGGTATAGTAGGCTTGGAAAGAGAAAGGACTATGGGTTTGCGTGTCGACCCATTCCCAAGGATAGGCTTAATTGCTTCATATGATTATGCAATTCCTTAATTTGTCATTCGATGGTTTCCCTCTATAAAACTTCATTTGCTCCTGCAAAATTTTAATATGTTGGTCCATAGTTCTTAGTTTGTAAGCCATAATGAAACCTTCTTTGTAAATCTATTTGAGATGCGAATGTAGGAATAGTAATAACCAAAATGGATTGTTCTGCCTCTTATACCAAATGTTTTAAATCAAACCCGAACAATAACATCTCAAACAATCAATTAAAAAAAGGATGGATGCTTCAATTTGATCCTGGATACAACTACATCACCAAGACTTGCACGAAGGGCGATAGTTACCTAGATCAAAGATACAGTCACACCACCCCGGGTTTGTAACCGACTCTAAAAACACCACTCAAAATACCATATTTGAGCTATAACATAGAGAATTCAAAACCGAGAAAAACAACCATTTACTTTTCCAAAACATTATATCCATCACTTTTATTACAAGCATCTATTACATACTAGGTTAGTCCCCGTGTAATACACGGATTAAATAAATATAAAATTAAATAATTATTATCATAAATTTATGTATTATAAAATAATGCTTGAAGATAAAATATAATTATAAGTATGTATAAATAGCTATTTTAAGTAAATAAACAATAATGTATTTTTCTTAAACTTTTATTTTATAAAAAATAATGATTTTTAAATATATTGTTTTAAGAAAAATAATTTTTTTAAAAAAATTCCGTTTCATTCTACATTTTATAAAATTTTTGTTTTTAAAAAGTGTGTTTTTTAATAAAAATAGGTTTTTAATTTATTAAATTATATATTTTTAATTTGAAAATGATATGAATAATATTATTAGTATTTAACATTATTATTAATAATACAAAGAAATGAGAAAGTAAGTATAATACGAACTACAATTAGTTCACGCTTATTTTAATTATTATAGATATATAGATAGCTAAACACTCATTAAATAAATGAATTAAATTTTAATGTAAAGTATATATGTAAAATAAACATGATTAGTTACAGTATAATATTTTAACGTAAAGTATAACTAAAACTATATATACGTAATAGTTAAAGAGATAAAACAATTATACCATTTTTAACTCTCTTACGTAAATAGTTTCATTTTTAAACATTCATTTTAAGATTTTTTTATTAATTTTTTTTATAAAAATCTTGTTTTAAAAAAATATGATTTGTAATTACTTTTGGTTGTTTTAATAATATTGTTTTAAAATATTTCACATGTTTATAATTTTTAAAAGCAAAACGATTTAAAATATGTTATTTAAAAATGTTTAATGTTTTATAAAATTTCATATTATATAATACTTTAGTTTTTTGATATTTAAATTTTGATTAAAAGATGTTATTTTTAATTTACTTCATAATATCTATTTTAAAAAAAGATAGTTTGATTTAAAAAAATAGATAAGAGAGAGAAACATAGTAATTAATAAAATTTGATTTTAATTAAAAAGAGAATTTTGTATGAGTATTTAAATTATTATAATATTTTTTGGAGAGAAAATTGACGTGTGAATTTCTAAATAAAATAAATGGTAAAAACATGAGATAAGAGATTAACAAGTGATAAAAAAAACTTGTTTTATTAAATGTTATATATATGATTTCCGCTTATCTATGTGTTATATTTAAGGAAAAGTGAATATTAATATACTATCTATCTTTAAGCAAAGCGAACAACAAAGAAAAATATTAAAAATAAACTATAAAAACATTAAATAATTTAAGACTAACTATTACCGGTGGTGGGAAAATATGAGGGAAAGAAAAATGAGTTGTGGGTTTGAACCTCTTGTACTTGCATGCTTCAAAATGATTCAAATTATTGATTTTGATAACCTCATATGATAATATACTAACTACATTAAGGTTGCTATATGGTTGTTTTAAAATGCGTCTTGATATAAGTTAGTATTAAAGTAATTTGTCATAACACATGTCTAAAATACACAAGTGAAATTCTATTTTAACATTTTTTACAATGTAAAGTTTTTTGTTATACTTTTAAAAGAACGTGTTTATTTCTAATATTGTTTAGTAAAACTTTATTCAAAAACTAACCTACCTAATGTGATGTTGAAAGTTACTACTTTTCATATCACTTTTGTATTATTTTTCTTTTCTTTCCCTTCGATATTCCGCGTTTTAGACTTCCATGTGACTAACACCATTGCCCAAAACCTTTTGACTTCATTCACTTCTGCCAATCGATTCTCACAGAGATCTGCACCATACGCCATCATTCAAAGTACGAATTTTTCCCTTTTCCTTCGGTTTTTTACTTGTTAATTCATCCCAATTCCAAATGGGAATTCCTTCATTTTGTGTTTTCTTTCAGAATATAATCTTCTTGCAAATGTTTTTAACAGATCTTTGTTTTTAGGCGTGTATGATCATCATTCATTTGCATTTATCAAGATTTTGTAGTTTTGAACTTCCCAAACATTTCTGGTATTGATTCGTTGGAAGCAACACTTACAATTGATTTCTTGTTTTTTGTTTTGCATTAGGGTTTCAGTTCAAACAGGAAGCAAGAATTTAACATAGTAAGGGGAAGTATTGGGTTACTTTTTGTTTGGGGATTTCTGTAAATGGAAAAGGATATTAAGTCCCCAAATTCTAGTGGGAGTTTGCTTCCTCCATCTGGTAGACATTCAGTTCATTTACCACCATCTGCGAGTAATTTTAGTGTAAAATCTGAGCCATCAGGGTCAACCTCGGTGTCCCCAATTGGACCTGGTTCTAGTGACCCTAATCGATTTGGTGGTCTTGGAAAGACGACTGATTTGGGTCGTTTTAGCCATGATGTTAGCCGAATGCCCGATAACCCACCGAGGAATCTGGGCCACAGACGAGCTCATTCTGAAATTCTCACTCTTCCTGATGATATTAGCTTTGATAGTGATCTTGGTGTGGTGGGTGGCTTTGAAGGGCCTTCATTCTCGGATGAAGTTGAAGAAGATTTGTTTTCTATGTACCTTGACATGGATAAGTTCAATTCATCATCAGCAACATCTACATTGCAAGCCAGTGAATCATCTTCGACAGCTGTTCCTGTTTCAGCAGCTTTGACTCCTGGGCCTGAGACCTTGGTCCCGAGCTCGAGTGAGAGGCCCAGAGTTAGACACCAGCATAGTCAATCCATGGATGGGTCTACTACAATTAAGCCTGAAATGTTCACTTCTGGTTTGGAAGAAACTTCGCCTTCTGATGCTAAGAAAGCCATGTCTGCTGCCAAGCTTGCCGAGCTTGCACATGTTGACCCGAAGAGGGCGAAAAGGTAACTAAGCTAAAGCCCATGTTTTTAACTTCAGTGTTATGCATTTAAGGAGGCTGAATATATCTGTAGGATCATTTTTTATGATTGCAAAATCTAACATGTGTGTACTTTGTTGGAAATTGAGGTGGCAAATGGGCGAGTTGGGTAACGTGTCAAAACAGGCTGGGTTGGGTTGATCCAGAACACTCTTTGTTTAGTGTTTTCAAGTTATTTGTACATAGTTGTGTGTCTATTGTGATTATAGAAATTAGATTGTGTTAACATTACTAGTTTACTATTATATTTGACTTTTAGCACACCTATTTAAGAGCTTTTTTGCAATAATACACTTTGCAGGACTTTCAGCAACAGTTTTACTTTCTACTAATATCTTATATAATTGTTTGGCGGTTTGGCCACTAGAGGTATATATAATATAAATCTATCCAGTCATAAATAGTTGGGTTGAAAATGCCACCACTAGTTAAAACTTGAAAGTATGGTGTCTTGTGCTGCTCATGAAAGAGAAATATTAGTATTAACATCTTTTTTCTTTTCTCTTTTAATTATTTTGTGTTACCTTTTTGTTGAATTCTATGCGCTTACGGCCATGCACTTTGACTTGCATTTCATGTATATATGTCTACTGAGATTTATTTATTGACTTTTACTTTAGGATATTGGCCAATAGGCAGTCAGCTGCTAGGTCAAAGGAAAGAAAGATGAGATACATTGCAGAGCTTGAAAGGAAAGTCCAGACACTGCAAACAGAAGCAACTTCATTGTCTGCTCAGCTCACTCTCTTACAGGTTTGTCTACTCTTGCTCAGTGTTCTTTCTAAGGTCAAGTTTTAGTGGACTTTTGAGGTGGCGGTTTGTCAGTTTCAATCCATTCACGTAAATTGAGTTGATTTGGATGTTTTATTTCTTATGGTTCAAATGTGTTATTAGAAAATGTTTAGATTATTATCTTTGTAAAAGTATTTTTTGTAATCATGCTTACTACATTAAATGTTTGTAAAATTGTAATACACGAATGAAAACTGTTTACGCGGTTCTTTTGGCCAGTACCAAAAGTACTTGCTTTGATTCTTTCCCACTTCCCAATCCATCCATCTTTTTCACTGCTCGGATCAGTTGTTGTTCCGTTAGTAGCATATCTTGGTTATATGACTGGGCAAGGCTTTATCTAAAATTCTGGTTAGAATTGCTAAGTTTTTTGTGATTCAAGATAATATTTTGCTTCTGGTTTTTCTTTTTCTCAGCGAGATACGAGTTGCCTGACAGCTGAAAACAGTGAACTGAGGCTGCGTTTACAAACCATGGAGCAACAGGTTCACTTGCAAGATGGTAAGGCTTTGGCAATATACATGAACCCCAGATTATGTTGTGTGGTGACCTTGTAGTAATTATTGGGTTAGAGCTACTAAGCTCTTTAACTATGTGAAATGATCAAACTGACATTTGTTCTGCATCTTACTAATAATGTGGTTTTTAGCGAAAGTGCTACCAAAAACTTAAATGCTTTTCATCTGCAGAGCATTTTTTTTCATTTTCTCATAACTTTATATCAGTCTTGATGGTAGAGGAGCCAACATGTGGGTGGATTGGGTAACAAGTCAAAACTGGTTCGGGCCAGATTACTAGAACAAATAATCACCTGTACACTTTTTGTAATAAAATTATATTTACTGTTTTAAATTTTAGTTAATATAGTTTACACATTCATTATTTATGGCTGTATTTTTTTTCAATTGGAGAAGAAAGTGTTTTGCGGGTCAAGTCAACCTGACCCAGCTTTGTGTCATGCGTACTAAAAAAAGACCTAATTTAACATGTTACCTGAAGCACTCTATCTTTTCATCCTGCCATTTTTAAACCTAAGTTTTACATGACAAGTCATTTACAAAAGTGGCATTTTTCTAAAGCCTATATCGCACTAAGCTATTAAGGTTTTGAAAACTGTTTAAGGAGATGAGCAGAGGAGTGTGATAAAACAAGCTGATTTTGGATCTTAACTATTTAGGTTTGGGAGAAGTTAACATACATGAAATGGAGATCGATGGTTATATCATTGTTGAGATTTTTAAGGGAGGCGGTATGCAGTAGACCGAATGAATAGCTAAATGAGAAGTAGTAGACGAGAAAATGCACAATAAGATGAGAGACCTCTAATGAAGTTTTCAATTCGCCTATTAGAGATTGTAATAGAGTAATATCCTATCAGAATTTTACTTTGTTTTTGTTCATATAATCAAAAACAGTTTTTTTCAATCATATTGAAGATATAATTTACATTCCAACTTAGTCGGCCCTAGTTGTAGGCCATTGAATTCTAGCTTTATTATTTTTTAGTTTGCCATTTTAAGTGGGGGCTAAGTTTCAGTTATTAAAGTATTACCTACAATCCCCTACAACCTACAGTGTCATTGATCATGAAATTCTAATCATTTATGCAACATTAATTGTGTACTGGTCGGAAAGGTTATTTGAATTGAAAAGTCAACTACCATTGTTATATATCACCCACCTTAGAAATATATCTCTACTTTCTACATTTTTTGTTGGTTTTTGCATATACATGGTTGAGCTATTGTTAAAGTTGTTCATCCGCTTCTGCAATTATAGAAGTTAGATGGCCATCCTACATTTTATTAAATTTACTTGCTGATCACTCGTATATACGTTTCTTACAAACCATGTATAGGCCATTTTATAAAATTTACGACTTGTAGAAACATGTGATTGTAAGTCCAGTCATTTAATTGTTCAGTTTTGGTGAAATATTTGTTTAATTAGCGGTTCTAAGTTTTGAATTAAGATCACACCAAAAATGAGGGTTTTTTTTCACAATCTTGTGATTCAAATTGAAAAGTCATGAAACATTGAAACCCATTAATCAATTTTAAGATATTTTCAAGATAATATTTAACTTAGCATAAAGATTTAAAAGTCAAATCATGATTTAGCTTCCTAATCAACATTAACATTTATTATATCAATAGTAACATTAGATTAAAGCTTTGTTCGCGGGTATAACATGTATTTAGGCATCTTGTAAAGCTGAGTTGTGAGAGATTTGCTTTAATGTGGTTAGTTCATCCCAAGGTATTCCGTATTTGTTGGGTGGCCAATTCTAAACTTTTTGTTTTGCTTAGGCAGCTCTATACAAGATCTAGTGACACTAGGGTCGTCCCTGATCTCCTAAGATCAACTATCCCAAATATATATGTGCATTGTGTTTTATATCTTTATTTTAGGAATACTGAGTACCCCATAAGTCTTTCCTGCAGATGCATCCAGAAAATATATGCATCTCAAATCTTTCCTATATTGTTCTTTTTTATGGATTCTTCCTTTAGTTGTCAAGAACACTAAAAGTAAACCTCAAAATAACTAGCAGATTTATAATTTCAAGGAAACTACGTAAAAGAAAACACGATCTTCAAAGAAACCACCAGTGTTTTATTTACTGGTGACCATGAGATCAAGTAACTTGATCAAAATTAGTTTATTTCATAGTGTGGTGAGTTTTTGTTGGGGATCTTATATGGATCAGTTCTTAGGGATGGGTTTAAGAATATCTTAGCCAATGATAACATGAAGCCAATTTTTCATGTTAGTTTAAAGTTCTTGCAGATATTGTTATGGCAGCTCATAGTTTTAGAAAAAGACAACTCAGGTTCATTGATGTTTGTTGTTGGTAAACAATGGGTATAATCTGTAAGCATGCATTATGACACTAAATTTATACTTAAAGATCGAATTGGAGACTGTTTGATGATGCATTAAAGAAAATTACTAGGCTCTTTTCACCAAATAAACTTGATATTATAATCAAGCGTTAGTAGAGGTGGTGAGATGGGGTATGGGGCAGGTTGGGTTATGTATCAAATGGTGATGTAATTGAAGAGGGACATCTTTCTTACAGGTCAAAACAGGCTGGTTGACTTTTAAACTGTTCAACCCATTTGAGCTCTGCCTCTTTTAGCTAACATGTTTAGTTTGACCTGTTTGGAATCTGTTACTTCTACCAATTGTATGCTAAATATCATGGTTGTTTGGGGAAATTTTGCTCTTGCATTTCTATCTTTGTGTTTTGGATCAAAATAAGTAGTTGGTCATTTTATTTCATTGGTCAAAGTTATTTTCTTCACAAGTGTACTGAAACATGCCTCACTGTTTTCTGCTGTTGATGCATGTAGCTTTGAACGATGCACTGAAAGAGGAAATCCAGCATCTGAAGGTTGTAACAGGGCAGAACCTTGCGAACGGTGGAGCAGTGATGAACATCCCACCATCTTTTGGATCAAACCAGTCGTTTTACTCCCAAAATCAAGCCATGAACACAATGCTAACAGCACAACAGTTTCAGCAACTCCAGATTCAGTCCCATAAGCAGCAGCATCAGTTTCAGCAGCAACATCTCCACCAACTTCAGCAGCAACAACTCCACCATCAACAGCAGCAGCAAGAACAGCATTCAGCACTAACCGGCGATCCAAAAATGAGAAGCTCCATTAGCATTATAGAACATGGTTCGGATGGATCCAAGGAATGAGTAGTAGATAAGTTGGGTTAGTTGTTGTGCAGAGTCTTGGTTAAATTGTGTTGGGTCAGATAAGAGTAGCTTTTGTTTATATGCATCTTTCAAGACCTGCAGTCCAGGTTATTTGACTTGAAATTAGTTGAAGCTTTAACATGGATATGTTTCAGCATTTTATTTATTTTATTTAATTTTTTGTTTCTGCCAGTTGTGGTTTTAAAAGGGTATTCTGTAGCGTTCATGATGACTGGAATACTACTTATCAAATGCTTCCAAAGATATGCTTTAAGATCACCACTTAACCTTTAGTACTTTAAGCTTGAAGTCAACTTCCAGAATTTACATAGCATTATTAAAATCTTAATCCATTTCATATTATTTACAGTTAATGTAATATTGGATATGAGGGTGTTATGAGATTATGATTGTAGTTAGTGTTAACTCTATTAAAATATATATTTCACTAGTAAGTGCTAATGTTTTATTGCAATAAAAATTAAGAGCAGTTTGATGGTTTTTTAATCAGTTTTTTAATTGTTCAGATGTTTGAATGTTTTAGTATTTAATGATTCAGGCTGTGTTTCGCGAGCAAATGTCTGAATGCACAAGCAAATGTATGAATAGTTTAGACATTTGTCTTTGAATGATTAAGCATTATACTAGTGTTGAATTGTTAAGAGGTCTAATGTTGAATGGTTAAAACCTCTTATTTAAATTGGTCAGACATTTGTATTTAAATAGTTAAACGATATACTAGCTTTTAATGGTTCAGATCTTTTAATGATTCAACACTTAATGATTCAAAATTTTTATTGGTTTAACATTTAATCAATCAGAAGTTATCAAATTACCCTTAAAATTACTATATCATCGAATTGATGTTTTTTTCCTCACTAGAAGTGTATTCAAATATATAAACCTCGGAAACAAGTTGTATCATTATGATAGTTGTTACAGTCATATTCAATGCACCAAAAAGTTACAAAAGAAAATTTGTAGGTCAATCTGTTCAATTCAATACGACTCATACACATATTCAATGCACCAAAAAGTTACAAAAGAAAATTTGTAGGTCAATCTGTTCAATTCAATACGACTCATACACTTCATCCATAACTTGACGTTTTAGGGATAACCGGATAACAACTGACGTGATGTTTGTTTTTTTTTCAAAAACTATTCTTCATCTTTTCATTTATTCTTCATCTTTTCATTTGCGCGCACGCAGATACGGAAAAAAGTTTTGAATGAGCTGAATGTTTGTTTTTATGAACACGTTTAATTAAAAAAAAGCTCTTCTCCTTTACCCTCAACCCTTTCAAACCTTCGTTTGTGTTCAACCGTCCACACCACACCACTCCTCTCCTCACTGCCTGAAAACATCCCAGCCGCCGCCGCCTAACCGCCTAACCGTCGGTCTCCGCCCGTGTTGACTCTCCGGCAACGCCGATAACCCAAAGTCGGAGACTTTAAGGTCACCGTTGTCGTCAAGTAGTAAGTTTTGTGGTTTAAAGTCACGGTGGGCGACACCGTGACGGTGGCAGAAGCTAACGACGGAGATGCGTGAAGAGTTCGCCTTCTTCGCAATCACTAGATAAATCTTGGTTTTGGTGGCCATTACTTCGTGTAGTTTGATGATGTTACGGTGGTTGGTGGTTGAGCCGCCGCATGGCAGTGACTTCACGGAGGAGATGGTGGTCAGTGGCTGGAGCTCTGGCGGAGGTGGGTTTGTCGATGACTTTGATGGCGACGGAGGAGTCGTCTATGTTGAAGATGGTGGTTCCACCGTCGATGGTGTTGGATTTGTGGGTTGCTTATTAGCGATCGCTAAGGGATAAATCCAGGTAAAATCAAAGAGGTCTTCTTAATCTTTTCAAACAAATTCTCTGCTACAAAACCAATCCAAAGTAAGCTGGTTGGGCAAGCTTTTTAATGAGCCATAAAGACATTTAATAGAACTTAAAATCATTTAATTAACAGTCAACCCAACTCTACAAGTATATGCAACTTCACATGTATGTCATCTTGATCGTACCCTCAGGTTATAACCAATCATATCATGCATTTCATTTCTTTGTGAAACATCAGTTCCATTTTTGGTAACAGCCAAGATGACAATACTCTACATTAGTATCATAATAAAAAGATTCATCAATACTTTGTTTTCAGGAGGTACTTCAACTAAAATTTTGATATGAACACTCTTCATATATATACCACATCAAAAAATAAACCATCATTCTCCGCAACAAAAAAAAACCAATAGCAAAAGGGCACGCTATCTATATACACATTAATAAAATCTCTCAAAATATACATCTACTCTCGAATTCAAACTCTCTAATACCCGCTGCAACTAATCCCCATTCAATGGTACTAACAAAAGCATGACCACAATTATGAGATTCAAAAGAAACCCTTTACAGCCTGCAAATCCACATATGGTTGATGATGTTGGTAGCGCAGGCAATGACATCTCTGCCAAAAAAATGGTGATAGACGTTAAAATATGAATGTAACCCGACCAAAATGTCTAAAGACAACACGCATGGCCATTTTAGTGGATTACCAGGAGCACAAAGAGAGAAGGATGCCATAGATGATGATGAAGGCCATGGAGCAGCGATATTGTCGCTTAAATCACACGTAAAACTGAACCCACTTGAATTGTCATACACCACGTCTGCAGGCAGGCTCCTAAGTAGACACCCTGCGTGTACCATCAAATTCATAGATCAATAGATGTGATATAGACATCAAATTCATAGATCAATAGATGTGATATAGATATTGCTCGTAATCATCAATTTTTTAATTTTTTCCACATAAACCCCTCAAATTGTGTGTTGCTGTTAAATGTAAACCCAACAGTTTAGTTTTGGTTCCTATTAGGCCAACAGAAATACAAAACAGAATAAAACATGTTGGAATTCATATATCCCCTGTTCAAATAGGTTCATGATAAACCAAACAATAGTGAACAAGAAAAAATCTATGCAACATAATTAAGCGTTTTTATCTAGTCTGTCAAATAGTATTTTGGTGATGACGATTTCATCTAAGCCATCCAACAAAACTTTGACAATGATCTAATCATCTAATAATCTGATGCATAGTGTGTGTAACTGTGTATCCTTCTAGTCTTCATATGTACAAGAGTTGGGAATTAAGCATATGTAATAATAAGAATATAACACTGCCTTCAAGTTTAAAATTTTAGCCAAAAATGGGAAAATACTTAACTTTAAGTAAAAAAGAGTTTGCATAAAAAGGGCATTTCACTTATCTAGACAATCATTTATGATTATTACAATTTCTTTATGGATAGAGGGAATATAAAACATATTGACCACTGCATTAGAAAGCTTCAACTGGCAATAAAAGCACCAACGCAATCTCACTTCTTAAAAGAAAACTATTCTCAACTTAACCTACCTTACACGCTCAAATATTGTTTAGAGCTAACACGCAAAAATACATACATGCAAGTGTGTATAGGATAAACAAATTTAAATAAGAGACATCACCTTCTTCTCCATAAGCTACTTGAGCCCAAAAAAGCATAGTTGTATACAGAAGAAAAAATATACAAGATCAGATGAGGTCCAGATAACAGAGAAACATCAAATTGAGAACAACTTTATATAAGTGGCAATTTTAAGCCATTTCAACCTATAATTGGTCAATTGAGATTAATTATATCTCTAATGGGTCAAACACATCAAGGAAAAGAATTTAACTAAAAAGGACTGAAAGTCGGCCAATGTATTCATATGCATAAGCACCTTCTAAATTGCTTTCTTAAAGAAAATACTAGTATTTTTGAAATAATAGTGTTTTGTGTATTTAGCTCACTAATTATTAATATAACTAAAAAATTGACCAAAAACATATTTGCAGGTTTATGCAAGCCGATTCGAAATGCACTAGGAAATTATTGTTTTAACCCAAAACCCCATATAAACCCGTTAATCAGCCGACCCACCCAATCGGTACATTTTGCCACTTCTATAAAATCATTTTACCTTGGAGGCTAAAATCCTTCAAGTCAACATCACAAAGCTCATATATGTCTGTTAGTACTCCGCCTTTCCGTAGCATGGACCCCAATAATGATGCACAAATTATGGCTTGCTTGTTTGTAATCAACATTTGCCTTTGTACTCCTGCAATGTATGAATTCAGTGAACTACAACATGAAGGACTGGGAGCAGCCACATTCCGACAAGCTTTAATCACCTCAACTGGCTCCTTGAATTCCAATGGGCAAACTGCACCTCCAAAATTATTATTATTCATAAATGATCCCAAATATCATTATGCATCAACAATAGAGTAAAAAACATGATATTTAATACTAAAACCAAACATCAGCATATGTCGTATAAGTGTACCTTTGTTAACTTTACAGGCAGATAATATTCTAAAAGAAGAATCTGCAGCCTCTAACGGAAGTTTCCTGGAAACCCATGAATACACAACCCCTTTGCAATCATTTAGCACGTCAACATGCGTAGATAAACCTGTCTCCACATTCTCACCGACTACAGATTGTGATGAAGAAATATGAAATGCAGCCTCCATAATTGCTGGTAGACAAACTGCTCTGCAGCATTCTTTTAGAGGATCAATGACACTACAAGCATCCAATAATTTACTCGTGTTTACCAATTTCTCAAAGGTGCTAATATCCTTCACAGGACATGAACCACCAGTTAAATTTGATGATTTAAGTGAACACAATAGTGGGACCGAGCTGTTTGCACCTTTGCTGGCTAAAACTTCCACAATATCTGAGAAACAATCATCAGCGGTGGTGATATTTTGTATAACTAAGCTATCGGAGTTTTTATTATATTGCCCCTGAAATATGTGAAATGAACTAGTGAATTGTGGGCAACATATTACATTTCCTACAAATGATGCCAAAAGTGCAGAACAATCAGATGCCGTTTTGTCCATGATCTTTGAAACGGAAGAGAAATTAAATGGGCATCTACCCGTCAAGAATGGTTTATACGTCTTTGGAAAGGAAGGGTACATTGGTGGCAACGTCTTCCCAAGATAGGGGGAATTTGGTAAAACTGAGGGTGATATTTCTATAGGCTGGAAGATTCCAGAACTAGGAAGGCTAACTAGTTGAGATGTGGGGGGCAGCTTCTCAGCAATTACATTTTGATAATTGGATACTGAGATGGTGAAGAGAAAAATGTGAAGGCACAATGAACCTGCAAAAGATAGTAAGTTTTGTTAGGAACTAATTAATGGTTCTCCAAATAGATAGAATTAGATTACACAAAAGATTATAAAATAGAAATTTAGTAAATTAAGTTGAGATACCCTTGAGAAGCATGGAAGACGTTACAGGGTACATAGCTTAACTACCCTTTTGGCAACATGAGTACCACATAAGCGTTCTAACACTGTCAATGAAAAGTCCACATCCAGTTCAGAGACAAGTAATCATATCTGTAACAAGCCCAAAGTAAATCCTGTGAATAAGGATTAAGAAAATACCACACTAAAAGCATGTCAGTATCACAAAATTTGAAGGGGGGAAATTAGATGATTTTCCAGAAATTGGTGTATCACAATTCACAAAAATTGAAGTAACGGTAGGATATATATTATTCACCATCAATCTCAAGTAAGAATAACATTGCCCTATGTACTTTTTAGTTATTAAAAGTGAAGCTCTATTGATGAGATTCTTAATCCCTTCATACATTAATGTAGTAATCCTGCCCTATATCAGCATCACAAATACAACAATCTCTATTAGCCTCATCTGTGTTTTCAAAAAACTGTTAAGCAGCTACAATCAAGTAATTTTTTTGAGCTTGATCACATAAGCAAGTATCAGAGTTGAAAAAACTCCTCCAACTTAAGAGAAGTCGATCAATGAGTCAGTGCTTGATTTTTTGAAGCACTCAATTCAACAAGTAGTTTCTATTTGAAGTGGTAGAGGAAGCTTTACTCCTATATGATATTAACTAATCAAAAAGTTGAGAACATGCTTAACATCTAATTGTTGCTTATTGCTTAAGCATACATATTAGAGCGCCGAGCCACACGGATTGGTCTCCTTCCATGAAAATAGTTTTCTAATACAACTCGTCACCAAATTGGCATGTTCACATAGCAGTATAATACTAGCTATTTTCAGAACCTATTTCCGCCCTTCTAATAGGTTTTTAGATAGTAGCTTCCGAAAAGAAACTTGACTATCCAACAAATTAGGATTATGTAAATGTTAATGCTTAGTGGTTCTACTCTATGGACTTTAAACTTAGAAACCTCAATCTTATCATATATCAAATATAATGAGTCAAAGCAATCCACTGCTTGATTAAATTAGTGTAGAATTAATATCAAAACACTTTTTATATGGTCATTTTCAATCCAGAGAAAGAAACATTCCTCCTTTTACTCTTTTAGGATAGGCACACACCATGTAAAAGCCCTTCCACATGAGGATTTCTGATCATCTAAAAACAAAACTTATTGTGGGATTGAAAGACCTTGTTTCATACTTTCATAACATCAAAATCTAATCTTATTCCGGTTACCAAATCACTGACAGCAACAAAATGAACTATGAAACAAGTTCCTCCTATTAAAAACCAAACAAAATTCTCCAAATGGCTCAAGCTTCAAATCATCTTGTCTATCAACTCACATCTTTTAATCAGAGCAAGTGTAGCAACTGAACATCATAGTAACTTTTAGACCCATTTCATGTATCTAAAGAAGGTGTATCTTACTATGCCCTTTTAGCTAAAATACCACATTTTTCCAAGGCTAGACTACCAGGTATCTCTCTGCATTCAAACATGAAATAAGCATCTACATCTAAGGTGTGAGCTGCCAATCAAGTAACATATTGCATCAAAACACAACAAAACCCATCAAATATTCAAGATTTAACCAGAACAAAATCCACAAGCACATAATAGCATACAAGCAGATACCTAGAGGTGTTGAATGTATGAAATGTGATCTGAAGATATGCTGCAATTGTACGGTCCAAATGAGAATAGCAATCCAGATCCTCCTCCTTTGTCATTTATTTACCAAGATTTTTTGTGGGTTTTGTTGGGATGATGTATGCTAACATTAGAAGAAGAAATCAGACACCATTTTAAGGCAATTTAGCAATGGTTGAATGAGAAAAGGATCCTGAAAACCCTAGCTTGAAGTGTGTGTGTGTGTGTTTTAGTGTGAGAAAAAGTGGCATGAAAGATGATGATTGGCAGGTATGTATGTATGTATCATGTATGTATGTGAGAGAGAAAGGGATGGAGAGTGGAGAGTAACGTGCAGGTGCATTGGAATTGGACAGATATTTTGTCACGGCCCAATTTAGATTTTTGTGGGCCTTGGACAGCCCACCTTTTTCTAAAGTATAAAGATATAAACTAACCGGATCTAGACTTGCACAAAAAAACCGGGTACGGATCCGATCAGGCGTACCCGACCCGGACCCGGGTCCGGGTACAACCCGGTACCGGGTGTACCCGGTTCGTACCCGGAATAAACCGGCGGTTTCAACCCTATTTGGTTTTTTTGAATTTCTAAAACCCGACCCTACCCGGACCCAACCCAACCCGAACCCGACCCAACCCGAACCCGACCCGGTCTAAACCCGAAGTGAACCCGGTATTGGATCAAATTTTGAACCTGGTATTCGACATAAAAAAAGAAAAGAAAATTAGAAAAAAATAAACTAAACCCGGTATTGGACCCGGTTTCGGACCCGACCCGACCCTACCCAGGTATGACGGGTAGGGTTTTCCCGCAAGTGAACCCGACCCGGGTTCGTACCCGGGTTCACCAATACCCGGGTATAAAAAAACCCGACTGGACCGAACCCGGTTTGAACCCAGTTCCGGGTCCGGCCCAAAACCCTATTTGTGCATGACTAACCGGATCAATTATATGGAAAATAGTAAATTATATAATGGTCCTTATCTTATGTTTAAATTACAGGTTGGTTTTCAAGTTTAAAAAACTACAAGTTCAGTCTTAAAATATATGCATAAAAGTAGAGATGAACAAAATAACTGGGTACAGACCCGACCCGGTGAACCTGACCCGAACCCAAGGTCGGGTACAGCCCGATGGTAGGCATACCCGGTTCTAACCCGTTTAAACCCGTAGGGTTGGAACCGGGTTCAGTTTTTGAGTCGTTTAGTGAACCCAACCCGACCCGAACCCGACCCGGTCTAATGAATTGAACCCGGTATTGGACCCAATATTGAAGCCAGTATTGGACATAAAAAAAAGAAAATTAGAAAAAATAAACTAAACCCGGTATTGTACCCGGTTCCGGACCCGACCCGACCCTACCCGGGTATAGCGGGTAGGGTTTTCCCGCAAGTGAACCCGACCCGGGTTCACCAATACTCGGGTACAAAAAAATTCGATTGGGCTGTTGGATCAAGAAGAAGGCTAATGCAACCAAAACTAGATCACTTAAGTTATTTTGGTGCTGCATGCAAAGGCTTTCGAAGCTTATCGTGGAACTTCCGAAGGTTGTAGAGTTCTTCTGAAGACAAAGGGAAAGTCCAACTTCCGAAGACAGAACTCTACTTCCGAAGACAAATACATACTTCTGAAGTTCAAGACTTAGAAGAATGAAGTAAAGACCACTTCCGAAGTATGATGAAAAGAAGAAGTCTCCAAGCCTTGGAAGAAGCAGCCTCTTCCGAAGTATAAAGTGGCTTCGGAAGTACTTACTCTTCCGAAGCCATTTAACCTTCGGAAGACACTGCTATAACCAGTGGACACAAGTATGGTCTCTGACACTCCGCTGCAGACTTCTGATACAGCATGGCTTCTTCCTAAAGAACCATGTT
>BJCM01095687.1:0-12138 GCA_018326385.1 Flaveria bidentis
AATCTAATCACAAGGTCAAAATCATAAGATGTGATCAGGGAACTGAATTCAAGAACCAAATCCTTGATATATTTTTTGATGAGAAAGGTATTACAAGACAATACAGTGCTCCCAGGACTCCTTAGCAAAATGGTGTTGCTGAGAGGAGAAATAGGACACTGATTGAAGTTGCAAGAACCATGTTGTCTGACTCTAAGCTGCCCATCACCTTCTGAGCAGAGGCAGTCAACACTACCTGCTATGTGCAGAACAAAGTTTTAGTAGTTAAGACTCATGGCAAGACTCCTTATGAACTTTGGCACAAGAGGAAACCTTTCAGTGGTTTTCTCAGGTCATTTGTATGTCCTTGCACCATCTTGAATACCAAAGATCAAATTGCTAAGTTTGCTAAGAAATCAGATGATGGACACTTCATTGGATACTCTTTCCAAGCTAAGGCTTACAGAGTATACTATCTCAGAACTAGAATTGTTGAGGAGTCAGCCAATGTGACGTTCAATGAACACATACCTTGTGTAGCTGGTTCTGGTCCTGATTGGCTGTTTGATCTTGATTTAGTTACCAAATGTTTTAACAAATCTTGTGAAACTGTTTCAGGATCTACAGAAAATTTAAACACAAGTGATCCTAATCCAAGATTTAAGCTGAGAAGATCTTCAAGTAACACATCTTCAACTCCAGTTGGAACTACTTCTGTAAATGAGGTTTCTATCAGCACTACAATGACAACTTCAGCTGATACATATGGGATGCCTTCAACTTCATCTCTGAGCTGGAATTTGAAGGCATCTCAGATGTATCAGCTGAATTTGTCATTGTTATGTTGATAGAAACTTCATTTGCAGAGTTAGTTACAACTGGAGTTGAAGATGTATAGCTTGAAGGTTTTCTCAACTCAAATATTGGATCAGGATCACCTGTAGGTAGTATATCTGTAGATCCTGAAACATGCTCACAAGATTTGTTAAAAAAGTTGGTAACTAAATCAAGATCAAACAACCAATCTGGACCAGAACCTTTTTACACTGGGAGTGTGCTCATTGAAAGTCACATTGGCTGACTCTTCAACTACTCTAGTTCTGTGATTGTATACTCTATAAGCCTTGGCTTGGGAAGAGTATCCAATGAAATGTCCATCATCTGATTTCTCAGCAAATTTGGCAATTTGATCTTTGATATTCAAGATGGTGTAAGGACATCCAAATGACCTGAGAAAACCAATGAAAGGTTTCCTCTTATGCCAAAGTTCATAAGGAGTCATTCGATGAGTCTTAACCACTAAAACTCTATTTTGCACATAGCAGGCAGTGTTGACTACCTCATCCCAGAAGGTGATGGGCTGTTTAGAGTCGGACAACATAGTTCTTGTAGCTTCAATAAGTGTCTTGTTTCTCCTCTCAGCAATACCATTTTGCTGAGGAATCCTAGGAGCACTATATTTTCTTGTAATACCCTATTCATCACAAAATGTATCAAGGATATGGTTCTTAAATTCAGTTTCTTGATCACATCTTATGGTTTTGACCTTGTGATCACATTGATTCTCAATCTTTAAGATGAAATTCTTTAGAATCTCAGGAGTCTCATCCTTAGTTCTAAGTAAGAAGACCCAAGTGAATCTTGTAAAGTCATCTGTGATCACCAAACAATAAGAGGTCCTTCCTAGACTCATTACACTAGTGGGGCCAAAGAGATCCATATGTAACAAGTGTAGGGGTGTAGTGATGGAGTTTCTTTCCTTAGGCTTGTGAGATACCTTGTGCTGCTTCCTTTTCAGGCATGCAAGACAATGATCATCACTTGTAAACTCTTTCTTTGGCATTCCAGTTACCAATCATTCTTAATCAGTTTATTCATGTTTTTAAAGTTTACATGGCACATTCTTTTAGGACAGAGGGAAGACTCATCACTATTAGCTTTAGATAGAAAGCATAAAACTTCTCCCGAGGGAGATGTTTCTTGCAAATCCATCTTGTACATGTTCTCTCTCTTGGGGGCTCTGAGCAGGATATGCTCTTGAGGAATGACCATCCCAGGCTTGAAAACAATGCACTCATGCTCAATGAAGAGCATGTTATGACTCTGATCACAAAATTGAGATACACTCAAAAGATTGTATCCAAGCTCCTTAACAAAGTTTATCTTTTAAATACTGAGCTTACCATTTGTGACCTTGCCCCTTCCAGAAATGTAACCACCTTCATCTCCTCCAAAAGAAATTGGCCCTCCATCAATTCTTTCAAAATTTTGGATTAGTGACCTATTGTCTGTCATGTGCCTAGAACAACTACTATCAATGATCCAGACATTCTTGTTTGTCTTGAGCTATTCCTGCACAAAGAAAATAATTATTACATTTGGAATCCCAAGCCTTATTGGTCTTGGGCTTATCAAAAGAAGTGGAAGGTATTGAAACAGTAATAGATCCTATAGTTGTGTTTTGATGATCTATTGTTGTTGCTGATGGAGAACTCTAAGTCATTTGGTCTTTCTTTCTCTTCCACACCACCTTTGGAAGTTTTGACTTGACCTTCAAATCTTTGGAAGCTTTTGTGGCTTCGGAAGTCTTTATGACTGGACCTTCGGAAGATCCTGCTGGCACTGCAGCAGACTTTAGTGCTTTGGAAATATTCCTTTCTTCCGAGAAAAAATTTTCTTTCGAAGGCAATTTTCCACTTGCCTTCTTCTTCATTTTGGAGCTTCCGAAGGAAATAGTTTTTCCTTCCGAAGCTTTCTTCTTCTTCTCCAAACTCTTAGAAGTTTCTTTCTTTGTGATGTGGAGAGTACTATTTGGATTGTAGAAACAATCTTTAGCAAGATGAGAGGTACTCCCATACATAACACAATCCATTTTCTTCCTTCTAGGAGTCTTCTTCTGTGAACAAGGCTGAACTCGATCACTTTCAATCTCTATCTTCATTTCAGATGAAGTGGCAATTCTTAGGGGGTTAGAACTACCTTTGGAGCTTGATGGTTCATGTTGTACAATAGTGGTGCACAACTTATCACCCTTCTTCATGGTGATGGGATGACATGGATATGAACTAGAACTCTTGTTGTTGGAGTTCAAGTTTGATTCCTCATTTTTAACCACTTCAAATCCTGTAGAAACAAAGACTTGTTTCTGTGCGGAGCTAAAGATGGCCTTGATCTCCTGAGCCTTCCTTACTTTTCTTTTGCTTTTTCTGATCAAGTTCTTTTTCTTGGACTTGGTCATCCCAAAAGTTTTACTCTCCTCAGAGGGATGATTACCCTTCTTAGAATGCTCTTCTTCACTCCTCTCAAAGCCATTCTTCATCATCTCCTCTTCATCCTCTTCAGTCAAGGGGTCTATAAGAGGAAGCTCATCTTCAGAAGTTCCCCACCTAGGAGATCTTACATACAAGATTGTGTGTGGAGGTGCTATCTCACAAGATCCCAATCCCTGCTTGTTCTAATAACACACTTTTGTATGCAAGGATGAGGATATGATGTTCTTGAAGGTCTCTTCTTCAAGAACACATTTTTCTACCCTGGCTTTGCTAATCACAAGCTTAGCCTGACATTCAGTCAACTTAGTTATGAGATCTTTGATTTGAGTCTTGTAGTTTGTATGCTCATGTTTAAGAGTTAAAATGGTTTTCTCTAAGTCGTCTATCTTTAATTTATAATCATTTTCAGCTCTTTTAAAATCAGATTTTAAGATATTTAAGGACTCGAGATCAGATCTCATCTCTAAGTTGTAGGACCTGTATCTATTAACTTTAGCAATACATTCAGGAGTACAAAGATGTTCTAATACCTTGGCTTCATTGTGGTCAGCCATGAGTGCTTGATTTGGAGATGCATCTTCCACCTGAAAGCTCCAGTCAAAGCTTCCTTCTTCAACAGCAACTGCAGCTTGCTGCTTTGGCTTCTCATTATGGGGAGCTCTCACAGTGTAGTTTGGTCTGGATTGAGTTTGGCCAGTATTTGCTCTTGGTGCCTTGCACTCTCTAGCAAAGTGTCCTATCTGGTTACAGTTGTAACACTTTACCTTGCTTTTATTCAGCTCAAACTTTTCACTGGTTGCATTGCTAGGAAACTTCCTTCATGTTCTCTTGTAGAACTTCTTGGCTCTGTGAGTGAGAAAAGCCATCTGCTGAACTATCTCCATATACTCTAAATCATTTGGATGGATACAGTCCAAGTCTTCAATAGTGAAGAGAAAGTTGCTTGAGGATTCATCAGCAGAGACAAAAGCATGAGAAGAACTTGTCTCTTGGAATGGACTTCCTTGAGTGTAGTTTTCTCTTAGAGTCTCTGGAAAGGTGATAAATGGACCCTTTTGTGAGTTGTCAGGGTAGCATATAAGATGATGTCGAGGTTCTATGCTATCCCTTTCAGTCACATGAAGGGCTGAACCCATTTGATTGCTAGAGTTACCAGATGAATTTTGCATGTTCATCTCCATCTGGTATCCACTGAGAATACCATACAACTTTGTCATAGTAAGAGTCTTAAGGTTCTCAGTCCTCTTGATAACAACACAATAATATGTCCATTGTCTAGAAAGAGAGGACATAAACTTCCTTACAATGTCTCTATTTTCAAGAGTTACTCCAACATCCATTAGATTATCCACAATCTCAACATACCTGAAGTATTGTTAAGTCATGGTCTCACCTACTTTGAAGGTGGAGTTTTCAAACTGCTGCTTGAGGAGATCTTTCTTGTTCTCCTTGCCTTCATTTGAGCCTTCATACATAAGCTTCAGTGCTTCCCATAGTTGCTTTGCAATCTTGCACTTCTTGAAGCCTCTGTAGATTGGGTTTGGAAGAGCAGTTTGAAGGGTTGTCATGGTTTTTTGATCAATTTCTATTCTTTTCCTACCTTCATTAAAGAAGTCAGCCACAGCCTTAGGAATCATACCACCACCCATAGCAGATGAGGTGCTTGGTATGTAAGGTCCTTTAACAACAGAGTCCCACATCCTAGAGTCTTGAGAATTGATAAAACCTTCCATTCTTTGACACCAAGTATCAAAGTCTTCAGGAGTGATCGGTGGAGACTTTGTCATGGTTCTAGTTTCCATGTCAGCTTTAGAGATAGCTGCCATTTGAGATGTTAAGTATTTTGTGTGTGTGAGGGATCTTAAGATGGTAAGATCTTATATCAAGAGCCCGGAATGCTCTGATACCAAATGCAGGACCGTAGAAGGGTGCAATACACTTTTACAACACAACAACACAAGTGAGTAGAGTTCTTTAGAACACTTAATAGCTCAAATGGGGAACTAGAAAAACCAGTTTGTATGAAAGCTAAGAAACACAAGTAATAAAGAGACAGAACTAGAACACAAGTAATTGATTTTCAAGGATGATGTATATTTCTCTCTAGTTCCTTACAAGTGTTTTCAAAGTAATCATGTAAGATACAAAGGACCAGAGATACTTATACTACAACCTACAGCCGGCCATACTTTGAAGGCCAGCTGGATACATGATCTAGACAACAACCAAATCAATGTAGAGTCAAAAGGCAGATTGCCTTTTGACTAGTGACTATGACATGCCATAGCTTACATCCTCATATATTACAAAAAGGATTAGGTACATAAAGTAGAAAGTTACAAATTCAAGACCTTAATGTATATTTACCAAAAGCATGGACCTTTTCACCAACGTATGTAAAGTTGGTGTCTAATCAGAGTTGCAGCGAAAAGGGGTCCAGCTTTATGGAAACGGTACATCAGATAAAGCATGTGTTCAAAAGTCTTCGAAAGAAATCTGTCTTCAAGTGTTGGCATCGGAAGTCTTTGTCTTTGAAGTTTCAGAAGACTTCATGTTTGGCTTCGGAAGATATTGGTCTTGGCTTTGGAAGATTTCACACTTAGAATATTTTCTAAGGCAGAGTGTGAAACTTCCGAAGCATTCCACTTCAGTACACTTGGGCATGCATGCAGGAGAGACTTTGGGTGTTTGGGTTGCATCAGCCTTATATCAAACCTTACAAGTTACTTCTTATCTACCGTCGACAAAATTGATGATAGGTGTGTGGCTTCTTCTAGGGATCTAGATTCTCCATGGCATGTAATATTCCTGCATGTCGATCAGATATAACACACAACTTGCGTTTGACAGGATCTTGAACATTCTCCTGAAACTATTGAAGAAACCACTTCCAACTCTCAATAGTTTCTTCATCCACTGGCGTGTACGCCACCGACAATATAATATTGTTTGCATTTTGAAACATCAATCAATATTTTCCCTTGTAAGGTCCCTTTAGATGAGTGGCATCTATAGAGATTACAGGAATGCAATACTTAAAAGCTTCAATCTTGGACGGAAGGCCAAGAACACATACTTGAATACTTCACAATCAGTCAGCCCGTTGGGATGATGTAACCACTGTACAAAGGTGTTAGATTTTGATTGTTGTAGCGCTAAAAGGTAGGTTGGTAAAACATTGAAGTTTTCTTCCTAGCTACCATATATATTCTCAATAGCTTTTCTTCTGGAAACCCACGCCTTGCCATATGTTATATCAACATGCAATTTGTCTTTAGATCTAAGGGACTGATTGTTGTTGCGTGTCATGATGGTGAAGCAGCTATGTGTAGGGGTCCATTGAGTGACTCGCAACAAGTGAGATTTATTACATTTTCTTGCCGATATAGTCTAAAAACACAAGGGTGTGCCATTGTTTTGATACTTACTGCTAAAACATTTGGCTTTGTAAACGTTTGGTCTGCTATTCAACATATAAATCTCTCGGTTTTATGTGGTGTTCCATAATCGAACAACATAGTCCACTTGCTTTTTGGATGTGAAATATATATTAAACATATTTCATTTTCTTTCTTATTCCAAAAGTGCATCTCTTCATCATCAAAATTATCAAGGGTGTATAATCCTCATCCATTCACGTACTTTCAACATTCAAATCAGGAAATTCGGTAAATTCCTGATTGCATTGCTTAGGTAAAGAAGGGATTGTTGCATCTTCTTCTGATTGATAATCTAAAGGAGAATCTTCTCTTCTGTTTCTTCTGGAAATGACCTTCAACCATAGTGAATAAAACTATAATTAAAATTCAAAAAAGAATATAAAATTAATTAAAATAACTTTTTTAATGAATTACCTTCTGAATCATTAGAAACATTGCCTTCATAGTTGTAGCGACATTGTTTTGTATGTATATCATCTAAATTTAAGGTTCATATTGGCACACCAACCTCAAATTGCGACTCTGCTTTGTTGTGTCGATATGATGTTGGTTGAGTTAAAGAAAAACCCCATAGAAGATCCATGCAACTCCCATGTTGGAATATTGCTTATCATTTCACATTAATTTGATAGACATAATTATGAACACTTCGAGCTAGATGATATATCATGTCTAGATACTTTCTCCTCTAACAAATGCATTATTTGAAGACCTACTATATTCAAAAAATAGTGTTAGATCTAGACTATACATTTGTTTGTCAACTTGAACATAACTATAGATCTGATCAACAAAATATGTATACCTTATTGGATATTGAACAAAATACAAACAACTTTGAGTAACTTCATCACATGTAACAACCCATGTTTCATATGAAACTTCACCACCATAGTATAATTTTACTACAAATGGAATAAAGGAGGAAGATGAAGCCATTAAAACAAGATCAAAAGTGGGGAAGCCAGTGATGATAGGAATATATTGACAACATTTCTATTGCTTTATTCATTGAATAATAAATATTAATGGTGTTGGGTTACATCAATTGAATTATTTGACGGTCTATAAATAATAACTTCTGTTCACTAAAAGTGAGAAAGTGTGCAATTTACTATCACAATGCAATTTAATAGTGTTAGGTCACATCAAACACTAAAAGTATATACAAACGACAGTCTGCAAGAATCAATTAAATAAAGACGTATTGGACAAAAAGCATAAGAATAATTATAAATAATTAGTTGTATTTAATATTCTATTTGAAAATGTGATGAGTTGATTATTAGTATTCAAACATAAGCGTTTTGAAAAAAAAACTCTATATACTATATATTAATTATTATTAGTCAAAGACAAACATTTTTTATAACTTTCAAATATTATATATTAACTATTAGTAATCAAACACAAAGTTTATTATAATCTAAAACCATGCTTAGACATGAAAACATTAATTATAACCATGTAAACAGGAAATCATCTTTGTGTTCTACATGTAAGTCTAATGGATTTTAATTATATAATATTTAATATTAATTTGTAATAGTTTCTTTTTAAAATCATATATCAATTTATTAAAACTTAAATGCATGCATGTAAACCCACCCATCTAGTAAACCATTTTAATATTATATAACCCATACTATATTCTTTTACTCTTCACACTTACCTTACCATTTTATTTTTTCCATTCTTCGTACTAAATTCACACACTATTTCATTCATACACTTTCATTCTTCACAATGAATTTGAACATGCACCCGGGTCCAAAGAATGACTCTGTTTTGTATCTCGGAATAGAGCATCGTGTTATATAATTGTTCCAGAATCCAAATGAGGGGGAAGAGTGCACCATCAAATTTAAACGGGGGATGACACTTTTTGGCAAAGTCTTTACGACGATGAACTTCATCTTACACAAAATGTTCTACATTACATCAACCTTGCTGGGTTTGGGGGTGTTAGCATGCGGGTATAGGAAACTTGATCGTGCCTTGATCGAGGCACTCATCGAAAGGTGGCGTCTGGAGACAAACATATTTCACCTACCTTTTGGTGAGGTTACATTAACATTAAAAAATGACAACATTTTATGGGGGTTACCCATTGAGGGTGTTGCAGTTACCGGCTACTAGTATTATTTCACCAATGAATAACGTATTTCATTGTGTGAAACTTACTTAGGTTTTACACCGGAAGAAATTGATTTCAAAGGAAATGGTGTAAAAATAAATACTATATTACAACATATAAAAGCTAATCCTTTAGATGACTAGGCTGAACAAGAAGACTACATCAAACGTGCATGATGTTTTATTCTTATAATGTTTGAAACATATATATTTGTTGATAAATATAATGCACATGCTTCGTTACATTTATTAAATAATTTACAAGATCTAACAACCTATGCCGGTCAAAGTTGGGGTAGTGCCACCCTTGCCTCGTTGTATAGAAACTTATGCAAGGGAACTGCTCCAAGGGTGAAAATCATGGGTGGCCCCGTGTACCTTCTACAAGTATGGGCATGAACCCGGATTCTACCGATTGCACAAAGGCTGGTAGACCATAATATTGATTTTCAAAAGCCATATGGTGCGAGGTATTTACATAGAGTTGTTTTAGTTATATTATTAATAATGTGTTACTCAGATATCATGTTTTATTTTTTTTTCTTTCTTCAGGTGCCAATATCATATTAGTAACGTACAAGCTCCTGCACACGTAATCAGAGCTCACCATACTACTTTGCAATCACTACGAGAAAATGAGGTATTATTTATTAATACATTATTTGTATGTTTGGAAATAAAAACTAGATAAACTAATTTTTTTTATTCTCAGTTTGACTGGACACCTTATGAGGGTGTGGTGCAACATCCACCTCAGATATGCAGGTCTGCCTCCGTATTTAGAAGTCACAATGTTATTTAATTTTTTGGGATGTTGTAGAGTATCATCCAGTTGAAAGAGTTACGAGACAAATTGGATATGTTCAATCCGTCCATCGCGCCTTTCCCTTGTCACATGACACACTTCGGTCTTTCTATGATCTTGGTCGTGTCAGGAGGGTAGAGACAAGCTGGTTAAATTACCATAATAGCTATGTGGAACTCTGGAATAACCGAGAGGAAGATGATGTGAATGGAGAATGCAACAACACACCTACGGTAGAACATAATTATATGGAATGGTTCAATCGCCATACAGTTCGATATGTGAAAGACCTGAGATATGTTCAAGATGTCAGGCCTACTGGATTTCAAGATCACGGAGGAAGATCCCAACTATTAGTTTGTACAACTACAAAAAACAAATTATAAAATATAGTATATAAGTTATTATAATATATTAAACTAGTATTTGTTTGGTTTTGTAGGTGGATGGCCTAAGCCACATTACTCAAGCAACAAGCAGATTTATGGGTATATGAGTTGAAAATTACTCCCAAAATAAGAATTCAAACTTAAAACCTTGAATACGATCAAATATGTGAAACAACTACCTAGGTAGGAATCCAACTAATATGTAATGACATAAAAGTAATGACTCGTATGACTATCTCCAAGAATACGAATCTAGGGTTAACTAGGTATGTTGCTACTCCATAAAAAAACCAAATACACGTATAAAGCACAAGTTAGGTTTATTAAAACGTCTAATGGAAAATCATCCCTAGGTTTTCTATCATATTATCTTTAGAATTATATTTTCTAACCCTAAGATAAATGACAACTTAATTAAATCCAACTGAATACCCTAAAACACTAACATCATGAATGAAAGACAAAACACGCTCTCACGAAATCTAAACCTAAAAAACAATGAGTAGGAGGTTTTAAGCAATATATATCACTCCTAGGTTCTAGATAAGGTGGCACACTGAAAAATACTATCAAATCACAACCAATTCTTCTAAGATTATCTCTAATCAAAGTCTAAAATTAAAAACACAAAGTAATTAATTTTAACATACAAACCTAATCTAGATGTCACACAATCAATCAAAATAAAACATACACGAGAATGACAATAACTTTCAAGCATAATACACTACACATATTTATATATAATTAAGAGAATAATCAAGTTCTAAGATTAATAAGCAAATACTCAAAATTAAAACCAATTATTTAATCAAATCATATTAGTTTTCAACCTAACCTAGGTAGTACTAAAAAGTTAGCTACTCATAACGTTCAAAAATATCAAGAACAATAATAAAGTTTAAAACTTTAGAAACATAAACAAAAGATTGACGAAACAAAGAAAATAATCAAGAACGAATTAAAACCGGATGGTCTTCTATGCTTGAATCAATCCTATGCCTTCAAATCTCGTTCTCCGCTTTAAAATTACTCTTTACTAGCGCTCAAAACTCCAAGTTGAATTCTAAAAATTAACCCCCCCCCACCTTCCTTTTCTTTTCCTCCCCTTTTGTTCCTGTCGTCGCTAACACTCTCTTTTTTTCCTTCTCTATTAGGTTCTTGTACGTAACTGTGGTTGACTTCTTCCATGGGCCTTAAAGCCCATTTCATCTTCTTTGCTGCATTTTATTATCAAATGAATTTTCATATGGGCTCTTTGACTTTGTAATTCACATTTACGTGAGTTGTGGTTATGTAATTAATATTTTATGTGGGCATGCATTATTCTTTATGTGAGCCTGTAATATTAGATTCATAATTAGATTCATAAAAAAACTAATTCAATGTTCAAATAAAATAAATCATGGCACTATATATCTTACATGTGGCTTTTTTGTTTATTTTCTTGTTTTGAACAAAGAAATTTATTTTTTAAGATCATTTTTTTTTTTGAAAAAAAATTAAATCAAAATATGAACTATTTATGCATAATATTTAATAAAACCTATCAAAACTATGTAAAGTATAAGAAAATATTAGTATATTATATATATATATATATATTATTTGCACTCTATCGGTCCGAAATACAACCGTTCATCTAATGGGAATGTGCAGGACCGTTGAAGGCTTTGCAATTTACAACACAAAGAGGAGAGCAACTCAAACTTAATCAAACAGTAAACTGGATTAACCGAGGTGACACTAAGAACACAAGTAATTATATGAGACAGAACCAAAGAACACAACACAAGGAAATGGGTTTTCAAGATTGCAGTATATTGCTTTCTCGGGTTCTATTACAAGTGTTACAAATCATATTTTAAGTTACAAGAACAAGTGAATACTTATACTACATCCTACAACCCGGCCATACTATGAAATCCAGGCTGGATACAATTGACTAGACACACAACAGAATCAATTGTATAGTCAAAAGGCAGATTGCCTTTTGACTTGTGACTATGACATGCCATAGCTCACATCCTAATATATTATAAAAAGGATAAAGTACATAAAGTAGAAAGATACAGACACAAGACCTCAATGTACAGTTTACCTAAAGCATGGACCTT
>BJCM01095695.1:0-10901 GCA_018326385.1 Flaveria bidentis
CCCATCGAGCCGGGACTTCATCTTAGGTCCCACTAAGCTTTGGATCCTCTCTGCCCTCCGTTGCGTTAGAGGATTAGCTGGCCAATCTAAACCGGATTGTGCTTAAGCTGCTTGCTACTGATGAGCAACGAGTTACACAGCTAAACCAGCTGATGGAGCTCAATACTGCTTAGGCTTAGCAGATAGCAGCTTAGGGTCAGGAGATTGTTGAGCTTCGTGAGTTGCAGACTTCTTCGGTACAAAGGATAGATGATCTTGAGGCGAAGAACAAGAAGTTGATGTTATGGCTCAAAGGCTCCAAAGATAAGCCTCTCGAGATCAGAGAAGGAGATAATGATGGTGATGAAGATGATGATGATAGTGATGATGATGAGACAACTAAAGGTAAAGGAATAAGGGGAAGGCAGGATGATGATGATGATGATGATGATGATGATGGTGATGATGATGAAGGAGATGCAGCTGCATCTGCCTCAGCTCAAGGTCAAGAGAGGAGGACAAAGAGAAATCAAGACCAAGGAGCATCATCTTCTGCCCCATCTGCTGAGAAGCTAGCCATACAAGACAAAAGTAATGCTTAGAAGTTTATGTATTTTGAAAACTTTGTACTTGAATCATGTATTAAAATTTTGAACTTAATGTTTATATATATTTAATGTTTAACTGTCTTGATTATTGACTAATGATTCATGCGTTACATGTTTAAATCAAGCAGATCAAACATCTCAGCAAGATGAACATGATGTTGCTCCCCTTCAGCAAATCAAGTCTCAACTCACGATGATTCTTGATTTGCAAGGGATTGTCAGACGGTCAGTGAGCTATAATCCCGAAGAAGGAGAAATCATTCATGACCTGACTGACGAGCAACTTGCTGAGATGTTAAGGCTAAACCCGGACGAGATCGTCAAGGATGCTCCTAATTTTGAGGTTACTAGTGACGATGAGCTCAACGACATAGATGAAATTGAGATAGAGGATGTCACTGTTGACCACTATCCAGAGTATACTAACCGAGAGGGAATTGTAGTCCCCAACTTGGGTGATACTCTCGGTAGTGATACATTTGACAAGCTGGATCAGATAGAGAAAGAGTTTGAGAAGAATGAGGGTCAAGCCCAAGCCTCAGATGCTGATATTGATCTTAAGAAGGCTGAATGGGCTGCATGTTTTGCTGAGATCCGAGCCATGCGTACTGCACAAAAGCCAAATGTCTACACCAAACTATACAAAGTCAAGAAACACTTAAAGGTGTCAGGCAAGATCATTGCATAGGCTTATTTTGAGGATCTGAATGTGTATGCAGTGAAGAAAGAAAATGCATAGAGTACTTTAGATTCCCACACGATCGAAAGACTCTCCCGGGTTTTGAGCTCAACCAGCTGGCACGCCTAAAGTTGTTTATGCTGATCCGAAGAAGATGTCAAGCTGGTTTGAGGCTGCATTGAGGAAAGAATACCACACTAGGTGGGCAAACTTCAGGCCTCAATAACCTAAGAGGTATATCAAAAGGTCTGAAGTTGATCCCATTACTGGAAAACCTAAGGTAGTGCTGAAGTGGAGTCCTCTACGTACAATATCTAAAATCCCTCTAAGGGAAATGCCACAGGACTTCACTCCACACTTCAAGTGGTGGTATTATGATTGGAGAACAGGTGAAGCAGTCATAGTCTTGCAAAAGGAGAGCCAAATAGATACTATCAGGGTATTTGACCCTATGTGGCTGACTAACTTGTCTGCTGATGATGTATATACCTTATACAAGTAGCCACTATTCTATGATTCGCAAAATATTGTACAAGCCCTCCATTTCAAAATGTCATAAGACTTTGTTTCGCGTTTGAGATAAATGCTGGAGTTACAAGAGAGGAAAAGTACAAGAAGTTTGAAGAGCTAATGAAGAATGTTAAACAATGATGTAAACTAGGTCCAAGGGGGAGTTTGTTGACACATATGTACCTAGTTTAGGAGCTTAATGTAATATGTCTATCATGTCTTACATATATGTAATCAAATAGGTATGAATGAAATACAAAGTGTGGTTGATGTTTATAATGTTTAATATTTCATTGTTTATTGTGTAATAACACATATTGAACTAACTATATATGTTTGTGGTTGTTTACATAGTTCTTAGTCAATAATGGTTGAGAAATGTGTTTAAACTTAATCGTGTGAAGTTCTCATGCGAATGGACCATGCTAATGGACCATACGCATGAATACTTCATACTAATGGACCAGTCACACGACTGAACCAGGAGACTGGATCAGTCACACGATTGAGACATAAGATTGGCTCAATCACACGACTGAACCTTCAGTCGTGCGGATGGATCAACCGCATGATTCAATCGCACGACTGAACCATGCTAATGGTTCAGTCGTATGATTGGAAGACCCTAACCTATAAATACCACCTAATTCGTGGAAAAAGGTAACAATTCGAATACCTATGCACATAATCGTACCCTTGTCGTCCAGAGACTCAAGAAAACTTGTTCTAAGTTCATAGATCACAGTTGATCGTTTTCTAATCATTCTTAACGTTTCATTAATCGTTAGATTAATCTGAACTGTGTTCTCCCTGATTGTATCACCAATCAAATAGGATTCCACACTATTTGAGTTGATATACGCGCAGAATCAGTTAGTACTTCGTACGTAAACGGTCCTAACACAACCAGATGAACCAGCTGGTAGCGGTCAATACCGCCCAAGGCAAGCAGATTGCTCAGCTGACATAGAAGAACACTGCTCATGAGAGAGCGTTAGTTCGAGCTCACCATGTATTGAAGGCTTAAAATGAGCTTGTGATGTCATTTGTCAAGAGGATTGAGGGGTTGGAGAAGAAGAACAAAAAGTTGATGTTGAGATTGAAGGGAACTAAAGGTGAGCCCCTAAAGAGTAAACATGATGGTGATGATGGAGGAGATGATGATGATGAGCTTACAGATGATGAATCAGAAGAAGATGATGATGATGAGGAAGCAGGACCAAGTGGAATGGGAAAAGGAGATGATAAAGATGATGATGATGATCAAGAAGGTGATGCATCTGCATCAGCCTTAAATCAAGCAGCAATGGAGAGGCGCTCCAAAAGAGTCGCGTCCTTTGCATCTCCAGCTGAGGAGACACATGATCAGGGCAAAGGCAAAGCTACATAGGCTGATGATTATGATGTTCTTCCCCTTCAGCAAGTCAAGACTCGGCTAACTATGATTCTTGACTTGCAAGGGATTGTTAGGAGGTCAGTGAGCTGTACTCCAGAAGAGGGAGAAATCATTCATGACATGACTGACGAGCAGCTCGCTGAGATATTTAGACTGAATCCAGATGAGCTTGTCAAAGATGCTCTAGAAGTTGATGTTTTGAGTGATGAGGAGCTACAAGGAGTGGATGAGATTGAGATTGAAGATGTCACATCTAATTACTTTCCACAGTACACTGACCCTAAAGTCAATGTTATCCCCAACTTGGGTGAAACTTTTGGCAGTGATACTTTTGAGAAGTTGGAGGAGATGGAGAAAGAAAAAGAAAAGGATGAAAGTAAAGCCCAAGCTACATATGCTAATGTTGATTTAAAGAAAGCTGAATGGGCAACTTGTTTTGCAGAAATGAAAGCCCAACGTGCACGTCCAAAGAAGAATGCCTACACCAAACTGTATAGAGTCAAGAAACATCAGAAAGTGTCAGGCAAGATCATCAACTGGGCCTATTTTGAAGATTTGGATGTCTATGCTGTGAAGAGAGAGAAGGGGATTGAGTACCTCAGATATCCACATGATCTAAAGACTCTTCCTGGTTTTGAGCTGAACAGATTTGCAAGTTTAGACCTTTTGTATGCCAACCCGAGGAAGATGTTGGACTGGTTTGAGAAGTCGTTGAAGAAAGAATACCACATCAGATGGGTCAACTTCAGACCTCAACAACCTAAGCGGTTCATTCATAAGACTGAAGCTGATCCTATAACTGGAAGACCTAAAGTGGTGTTGAAGTGGAGTCCCCCATGCATAATGTCTAAGATTCCTTTACGGAAGATGCCTCAAGACTTCATTCCACACTTCCTATGGTGGTATTATGATTGGAGGACGGGTGAAGCAGTCATAGTTTTGAACAAAGAAGGAAAGATTGAGACTATCAGGGTATTTAATCCAATGTGGCTTACCAACTTGTCTGCTCATGATGTCTACACTCTATACAAGTGGCCACTGTCCTATGACACGCAAGATATTGTACAAGCTCAACAGTTCCAACATGTTATACGACTCTGCTTTGCATTCGAGATACATGCAGGAGTCACTAGAGAAGAGAAGTACAAGAAATTTCAAGAGCATGTGAAGAATGTTAGACAATAGGCTAAACTAGGTGCAAGGAGGAGTTTGTCGATACATCATGTACCTAGTTTATGTTCTTAATGTAAAAGTCTTTTATTTCTTAATGAAATATAATATGCTTCTTGATGTTTATTTGTCTTTAAATATTTCATATTATTATTGAATTTGGTATAATTCATATGTATGAACATTTTATATGGGTGTGAGGCTGTTGTACATAGTTCTTAGTCAATAATGATTAAGTAATATGTTCAACCTAGTCGAGTGATTATTCATGCTAATGGACCATACTTATGGACCATACGCATGAATGAATCATACTTATGGACTAGTCGCATGACTGAACCAGGAGACTGGATCAGTCGTATGACTGAGACATAAGATTGATTCAGTCGCACGGCTGAACCTTCAGTCGTGCGTATGAATCATCCGCATGAGTCTGTCGCACTACTGAACCATGCTAATGGTTCAGTCGTACGAATGAAAACTACAAACCTATAAATACCACATAAATCGTAGAAAAATAAAGACTTCAAATATTATTAAACCCCTAACCGTCCAAAGCGTCCTAAACAGCCAATCCAACTTCAAAGTTCGTTCCTGATCAATTTCTAATCAATTCTTAATGTTTGTTTCATCGTTAGATCGATCAGGTTATTGTTCTCACTGATTGGATCGCCAATCAAATAAGATTCCGCACTATTTGATCTGGTTTCACGCAAAATCCGTTAATACTCCGTAAGAAAACAATCCTAACAAAATCTAAAATATAACATCTACTTTAAAATTTTATTTCAAAACTACAATAACCAATAATCAAAGTTATAACTCCAAATACAAAACATAGTTGTCAAAAGTTTTAAGCAATTTTAATAATAAAACATCAATATGTAAAAATCTTGTATCAAAAACAAGATAAAATAGTTATTTAATAGTTTAATTTAAATAGAATGGACATATGTGTAATATATATTTTTTAGGAAGGGAAAATAAGTAATTAATTTTTTTGGTTGGGAAAATATGTGATTTATGTTCGGGAAAACATATAAAAAAACATCCTTCGATGATTGGGCATTCACAATCAAACCTAAACCAAATAGCCCCGTTCGAGTACACTGTTAGTAGGTTTTGACATGCAAAGTTCAAAATTGCGGTTTAAAAGACCTAAAACTAAGAAATCTTGGTGGGTTGGTATCTATCTTACACGAAGCTCTATTATAGGCAATTATGCATACATATAAATGACAATAATATGCTCATCAACTAATTTACTGTCTACACTGAATTACAAAATTTTATGCATCTCAAGACCACCATAACTTTTTCATCATGTTCTTAACATTATCACAAGCAAATCTTAATGAATCATGTTATACATTTGGATCATTTCTTGGCCATTGCATCAGGTGTCGATAAAATGTTATCCATGTCGTTGTAATATTGCCAGCTTCTTTTGCTTTCAGGTTCATTCTTACTTTCCTGTCAAAACAACGGTTAACGATTGACAAACTACACATCAAGAAAATGATGGGGAATTCATTTGCATGTATTGCATACCGCCTAGGCCAAACACGACGGGTCCTATGTAACATTATATTTTTATCTCTATCGGGTCAAAGAGGCAAGAAAAAATAAGATAAAAAGGGTACATGTCACATGGATCAGATGATCAAAAGTTGCCAAATATTTAAAAATCATAAAATGAATAAAAAGATATTCTCAGATAGTGATCAGATGATTATTAATTAAATAATATAATGTTTGAAATCAAATTTGACAAAAGAAATATTTATAGAATTTCAAAAAAAAATGTTTTAGCACTTTGAAGTGAACTAAATCCAACCCATTTCAACCATGCAATAAATGACATTTTATGCATGAAAAATAACCTTTGGGCGGTTATTAAGCCATTGACCTTAAGATTTTTGGTGGTCCTTTCAACACGTTAAACATAATCCAAATCAACTCATTCCTAAGTAAATATACCAAATTTAACCTATTTCTTTATATCTATCAGAGTTGAAGTTCTTAAAAGAAAATAGAGATGACATACCTCATATTTTTGAACTAGTGAAGCCCATAAAGATTTACATTGGCCTGGGCTTCGACTAAACCCTTGATTAGATAGGTTCATGCTTATCTCTTCCCAAAGGGCCATTCGGCCCTTCACAACTTGAAATCTACTATTTAATTCCCCGCGAAACCTAATTAGGTTTTTAACTTCTTCTGGTTTCCATCTGTTTCTCTTTGCAGGCTTCTTTCTATTCAAATCCTTGCTGTCATTTTCTGAATCGTCAGCAGATTCGGGGTTAGTGTATGCTTTCCAGAATTCATCTGATGACTCGGAATCAGAAACAGAACTAGTTGCAGTTTCTTCTTCAGATAATAATCCATCATCGTCAATCACAGCATCTGTGGGGCAAATATAAAAAAGCATTTAATAATAATTTATTTCATTCATCCATTTTTACTCGATGAAACAGAAGAACTACACTTGAAATAAGTATGTGATTCCGATTAAATGCAACAATGAGTTATAAACAATAATCAGTTGTAAAATTATGTGGTACAAACATGCTACTGTTGTTTAAAGAAGTTATAATCACTTTTCATGGTGTTAAGTGTTTGGCTGCTTCTTTCCACCTAAAGAAGCAAGCAAGTTTTTTACAACATAATATGCCTTTGGATATTCACATTAACTCATCAAGAACTCTGAAAGTTTGAGGGTTTTTATTAAAAAGATAAGCTCAAGGTTTTTCAGAAAAAAGTCTTGATAGCTTGAGGGGTATGATCAGAACTTGTGACAGTTTTAATGGTTTCTTTTAAGAAAAATAAACAAACATACATACCCACCAAAATCTCACTTGTAGCTTTTCAAATAATATTGATTAAGTTATATGCAAATAACCGTAAATAAAACATGAAGGACGTTAGGTAATCATATCCTAACCTTCAATTATAGCTTATGTTACAGCTAGTATTTAACAGCTAAAATGATTACTGCACTTAATAAACAGCAAGAAATAATCAAGAAGTCCTAAAGAGAAGTAACCTCAAACCTTTAGTTTCATGCAGGGTGGTTAAAAGATCACGATTTTTGCTTTCTTGTTGAGTCTTAGAAGCCCGTTTCTTTTTTGGGCTTCTGTCAAGAGTTTTTCCCAAAGGTGTCTCAAAACCACTTTGAATGCCAGACAATTTTCCATTAACTTCATCAGCAAGAACAGCAATCGGGTTTTCAATAGCATGTGTGATGACTTCAGGTCTCTTACCACTATATTTACGTACCATTTTTCTTAAAACCTCTGAAACAGTTCTTTCTATGTGAGGCAATGGACTTTTAATTGAACAACTTGATAATGAAGCATGTGCAGCACTATGAAGAGCATCTAGAAGTTTCCCATTGTCGACCCACAAGCAACGTGTAGTTATTCTTATTTTCCCTTTTAAGGTTTCTTTAAATAAACTATCTGTTGATTGAGGCCGCATGATTTCAATGCTGTAAATAGAGAGGTTCAAGAAAGTTAATGCGCATATTAACGGATCAAACAACTAAATAGGTGGAAAGGGGTCAAAGGCGTTGAACATAACAAATAGGTGGAACCTATCAAACAGGTTAAAAGTTGCCCGGATTTTATTTATAAATCATAAAACCATTTAGTGGAATAAATATTATATAATTATATAATATATTCTTGACAAGCTAATTAATATTTAAATATAATAAATTTGGACAGACATTTGATTTTGGTTAGCCCATACTCAAAATTATCAACTGCAACCCGAACCCTTTTTGACCTGTTAGTACCATCCAGCCCACCCATTTTGCCGCTTCTAGCGCTGAAAACATTGAGATGTTGACCTGACAACTATTATTCCATCTGTCGCTATTTTCATCCTCTCATCCACACAGAGTTCAGTAGATGTTCCGAATGCTTTGTCACCATCACTATACATCAACTGCAGTAGTAGAATTTTATTTAGCGAGAATTTATAAACATTATGTAGTATTATATATATAGATACACACACATATATGTAGAGGGAGGGAGGGAAGGGGGGAGAGAGAGAGAGAGAGAGATGAGAACCTGCAAATTCTCTTTTCCCAGGGCTATGAAACCATTAGACAATACTCTTCTGTTCCTCAAATGCGAAACCCCAAGCATTTCTCCGTTCTTTATGACCTGTTTTTATATAAATTAAAATAATGCTTCAATAGAGCACAAATCATTAAATTTGTTTTAAATTTACAACGCTTACTTACAGTAGTGTGGTGAATTCCAGTAGACTTTCCAAGTAATTCATGTTCTTTAAGGAATAAGAGTTCTCCATGAATGGGTAGAAAATGCTGTGGCTTCACAATCCTCAGCACTTCTTGCTACAAAACAAAAATAACATTCGAATTATTTCCAGTTTTGCGGGGGGAAAAAAAGAGGGAGCGCTTCAACGTATACTAAATGTTCCATTTGTTCAAATCGACGATAATATATAACAAAGATATGAGAAAAATTACCAATTCTTCACGATAGGCATGACCTGATGTGTGTAACTGCTCATTTTTACCCATTATTATTGTAGGCCCAATCTCTGATAAACGATTCATCATTTTCATGACTCGAGACTCATTACCAGGGATCACCTATAAATGAGACATGTATAAGATGTATGGCAGTAAGGAAAGTGCGTTGAACGGTTAGGGTTGATTGGCTTGACCCACACACACAATGTTGTCCAAACTCCAGTGTTAAAAACGGGTAAATAATTCATCTATTTGCTAAATATGTACCAAACATGTATTGATAAATAATAAAACAAATTTAAAAGGTATAAATAGAGTTTCAACCCAATTTAGCCCATTCCATTTAGTTGAACTTGTTAACGGACTCGTCTGAGATAAACCATAACCCAAACTGAACCCATTCATAAGCGAATGTCTCAAAATTAGTACCGTAGGTCTTCAACAATAATATCATGGCTAACAGAATAATTACCTTAGCAGAATACAAAATTGTGTCTTCTTTGTTTAATTTAAAGAAATGACTGCTTCCATATGATGCAAGATTAAGTGCAGCACGAGGTTCTGCCTGACACAACCAAATACCGTTACAGCAAATAAGGGGGTGAAGAGTTACAAAATCTTTTTTATGGTTTTTCTATTTATTGCAACTTACTTGTGAGCCGGTGGTGACAATTACCAAATCTTTTGGTGCATAGGCATCAATGTCTTCAACTTTCACCTGTAGACAATATATGACATCAATTAAAAAAGAAAGAAAACCATTACGGATAAGATACAAAGATATAAGGATAGTTTCAGGCAAAGTTAATTACAAGAGTTGAAGGATCAATTGGTGCTTTTCCATCTTTCCATGCAGCATCAAGGTATGTCCTTAAAGACATCCCAACAAATACCTAAACACATCAACTTTTTCATAAACATGCACGCTAATATAAACAATATGTTGAATATTGTATGAATTAAAATATACTTCAGTTGACTTCTACTTATTTGGGTATTTTTCTGTCTGGCGAAGTTGTCCAGTTTTAGGTATTTTTTTATTTTACTTGTTTGCAGAAAGTCAAACCAAACATTTGTAAGTAAATGACATACCAACTTCCTGCCAGCTAAATCTGCTGCAGCTTTAACACTTCCAAGGCGATGTATATTTGATGAGAACTGAGTGGTAATAACCCTTCCTTTTGCAGCTGTAATATGCCGTAGTAGTGAATTAGCTACAACGGTTTCACTAGTTGTCCTTCCAGGTGAGAGAACATTTGTTGAATCACTCATCATCTGAAAAATAGAATTATAATAGTTACATATTTTATTGCCTTCTTTGATCGAGTTTAGAATTTCATTATATACTTTACTCTTAAATAGAATTACCTATTTATTGATAGGGGATTTGGGTCTAGGAGGTACTTATTGTGGGAAAAAAAGAATGCCCGAGACACTAGATTAGAAATCAAATAATTTTCTTAAAATGTGTCCAATCAACTGTTTATAGGACTAGGGCTATCCAAACTGCTCGACGCTCGAGGATCGATCGGAAAATGCTCGTTTGAATTTTGCTCGGTTGTAAACGAGCAGAGCGGCTCGGATCGGTTTGTAAACAAGCAGAGTACGAGCAAATGTCCGCTCGCTCGATGCTCGCTCGGTTTTGCTCATATATATATATATATATATATATATATATTAATGTATAATATTTATATTGATTAAAATTACATTTACTTAAATTAAAAACCTATTACCTAATTAAAAAACCATTCCCCTAAATCCTAATTCACCATAAGTCCATAAGTCCCCCCACTTCTGTCTCCACTCTCCACTCACCGGTTCTCCAATCTCCACAAACCAGTCCACAAGCCCTAGTTCAAAAAACCACTCTCCTAACGTCGGCATACCTTCGAGTTTTGACCCTTCTCCCTTGTGCGGTTGCGGCCTGCACCATCCACGACCCCACCGGGCACCAACGACACCACAAGTCACAATGATTCACGAGTCCTTGCTTCCCCACAACCCCATCGTCCGGTGACCGTCGTCCTACAACTCCGGTCCCTGTCG
>BJCM01095702.1:0-29129 GCA_018326385.1 Flaveria bidentis
TCAAAATCAATCGTGGAATAAAAATGCGATTTTCAATATTATTTGCAGATATAACAAAACAATTTGTACCATATCAAACGAATTCCAATCAAACATAATAAAAATAATTAAAATAATAATATGATAGTACACATAAAAATATTAAAAAATTTAAAAAGTAAAAACATGTAATACCTTTTTTCACATGAACTGTTGAGTAAATCACCTTAAAAAAACTAAAGTAAAATAATATTAATCCAAAAACATAATTTTAGACAATGATAGGTTAAATCATAATCGCTAAGAATGAAAACTCAAATATAAGAAAAAATAAATACATCAAAACAACTTGTTTTGAATATAAATCGAGTATTTAATGGAAAAACACAATCAAGAAACTGATTTTATAGATGAAGAAAATCATAAATGATTTGTACAGTTTTTATTGATGAATTATTTGAAAAAAAAGAAATATCGGACATGATTTAATTTCCAAAAAAAGATATGCTCTAATTTAGGGTTAAATTTTCAATTTTTCCTTAAATATCTCTTGTACAGAAGTTAACTTTTAGTCAAATGAACCTAAACTAACACTAAGAACAAATACATATTTAGGCGGGAATTAAAAAAAATAAAGGCTTAAGAGAATGCCACGTGACACTAAAGTTATTGTTTTATTAATAAGTATAGATTTTGCTAAAAACTCATACCAAAATCTAGTCTTTTTCGTATTTAATTTAAGTATAGCATTTCTATATTTAAACTATATATAAAAACGCTAATATATTGGAACATATCACCGTGTGTAAGATATTTTTAATACGGTGCATCTAACTAAAGTGTCTACCAGGACCACACTCCGTCAGGCAATGTTTTCAGAACCGGATCGGACGTCGAATCGGACGCCTTACTGGTTTTGTGGTCGGACCGGTTGGACCGGATTTAACTATATTTTAATTATTTTATATATGTAATTATATATAAGTAATTTATATATGATTTACATATATATTTTATAGTTATATATAAAACTTAACTATATTTGTATATCCGACGTACTAATTTATGGTTTAACACCCCGTTTTTACCCATTAAAATAAAAAAATACAAAAATAATATACAAAAACTGGTCCGGTTTTCCGGTCCGACCAGCGATTCGAGACGAACCGGCCGGTTCGACCAGTAGAAAACGATTCACCCCAGACCGGACCGGACCCGGCACCGAATCCCGGTCGAATCGGTCGGACCGGCCGGTCCGATCCTGTTTAAAAAACATTGGCGTCAGGATATTATAACATGTTACATACACTTTAGCCTAGTATGTGTTTTTTGCAAATGTTGTATGTTCTCATACGTAAAGTGTTCAATTCCTTTATACTCATGTCATCTATTTTTTCTGGGGCTTTTTTTTATTAATTATATCGTGGCCATATATGGGTGTGCATAAGCTATAAAATAACTAAGTGGTTTGGTATATATGGCCTTTCGATACACTTGATATGTACTTGTATACAATATTAAAAACCCTTTTAAAACCATCATTAGGTATTTTGGTGACTTTGATTTAGATAAGGATAAGTCCTGTCTGTTTTCTGAATGTCACCTTTTTGTTAGTTGTTGGCATGGTTTATACAATATTTTTCTAAATAACACATTATTAATTGTATCAAATCAATTGAGAAATGGAGGCGACTTTCATGCACTAATTATTATTTTATGTAAAACAATAAGATTGCAGATAAAAATAAAAGATGATGTCAAGCTTACAAGGATAATCAAATAATTTATAGCTTTCGGTATTAGATTCTTGTATAATTTATCTAATTCATAATTTTGATATTGACCCAGTCATGTTTCTTGGATTTTTCTCCCCATTTTCAAACAAGAAGAATATATTCAACAGTGATTCTAATTATTTTTTTACCCTTTTTCATTATAGATCCACTTGTTAATTGACATAATAAAAGAATCAAGTTTATTTCTTATATTATGCAGCATAATGTAGATGTCCCGTATTCAATCCGTTGTCTACGGATTAGATGGTTTTATAGTGTTATATGGTTGTGAACGGATAACTAGTCGTTGTTAAAGAATAACAAACCGATAAAACAAGCTAAACAAAGTTAATCTTCTAATGTTTATGGGTGCTTCGTCGGTGATCAAGTACAAATCATTGTGAGAGCACATAACTTATCTAAACATTTTATATGTTAATCCATTTGTAAAACTTTTACCCCCCACCCGGCTTCCCCACCAAACTTCACCAATGAATCAACATTCATATATTCACTATCGGAAATGGCGGACCCAAGTAGAAGGTTGAGGGGCAACCACCACCCTTAAATTTGTTTAGTGTTATAAGTATGTGAAACTTACAAGCATCACATCTTAAGTTATGTAATGTCTTCACTTTTGTCCTAATGAAATTTTTTTCTGATACCACCACTACTAACAGATAAAAACAAATTGGTTCATTTGAGAAAGTCATCTGATTTTGTAATGTTAGGTATCCATTTTGATTTTTTTATACAAATATAATATAATAATTATATATAAAAGAGAACTAATGTAAAATGTGCAAATATTTTGTGCATTTAAGCCAATTTCGTAAATATATATAGAATGTTAACTTGGAACAGAGGAACATGAATACAAATACAAACTATATGTTCTATGCAAGTAGATGAGAATATATTAATTATTATTATTAGTTTTTATCATTAATTTGTATCACTGGTTTTTATAGTAGATAAACGAGAAAGTAACAATAATATGTTAAAAATTGACACTATTTAATATGTTATTCAATGAAAATAAGGAAATACACTTGGGACAATAGGAAAATATGTTTCTTTATGTAAAGTAAAATTAAATTATATTTTCGTATAATAAATCATTATTTTTAATCTTGCAAATATTATTCTAAATCTATTAGAAATACAGAAAAGGTCATCCATGTGCATTTCACGTGGGTTTTCTTCACAAGTTAATCTTCTTTGTATGTCAAAATATTATATCATGATTAAATTTTAATGATGATTTTATTTTATTTTATTACGTATTCAATGTAATTCAATGTAATTAAAGATTGTAGAAGATGCAAGCGTGTCGTATATATTGAAGATGGTTATAAGCATTTATTATAATTAGTTACAAAATCAAAATTATGTACATTTCATTGAATAGCATTTAAAACCAGAATTTAGATTTTCTTCTTCTGCCATTTACATCTTTTAGAGTATTAGAAAACTCATTTGGTTTGTATATATCAATTTAGATCCTTCTTTTTTTTATTTAAAGAACAATTTGTAATAGTTTATAATATTCTATAAAATCAAAATATATTATTACATTTTATTTTTTAGCTATATTTTAATATAACTTTAATCACAAACTAAGTTCCTTCTAATTTTTTTTTATCTATTTTGAATAGGACACAATTTCTGATAAAAATTAAATCAAGACGTAGAGGAAACTAAATAGAGGTAACTTCACAAAGTTCTTAAGTGTTCCATTAAATTCTAAAAACTATCATTACTCCTATAAAATTACTCAACTTTGTTAAGTGTTACAATCTTAGATTTTTAAATATGTATAACATAATTTAAGAACATTAGCACACATAATACGTACCAAATTACTTTAAATAAAAAAGAGTCGTAGTATAAAAACACCAACCCAGATAAAAGGACACCCTTATACGTCACGTATGAGTCCATACATGGCGTATATGACTGAATACACTAAAAACGATGAAAATTCAGGGGGTGTGTCAAAGAACTATATGCTTCATATAGCCCTATACGACCCCCTATACGACACATATAGGGTTATACGACGCGTATAACAAATTTCAACACTGACTACGAGGAAAAAATCATGGGGGCTGTTAGAGGGATTATACGCCCCGTACATGACTATACGACCCCGTTATACGACGCGTATGGGACTATACGACCCGTATATAAATTTCAAGGTGTTTATATATCCACACCCATAATAAAAGACTTTAAGTGATTTAACAGTACACTTGAATATTTTAGTTACTTTTAAAAGTTATACCGGAAAATATATATACTCTAAATAGGAAATATAAAAATTAACTTGTTTTTAAAATGACTGGTTAGTTGTTAATAGGGGTGAGCATGGTCGGTTTGGTTTGGTTTTAAGCTAAAACCGAAACCAAAAACCCAATATTTCGGTTTCTAGGTTTTTAAAACCGTTTGGTTTCGTTTTTTCGGTTTTCACTTTGGTTTTGGTTCGGTTTCAGTTTTTCGGTTTTGTTTTTGGGCTTCAATTTTTTTTATTTAAATTGATTCAAAGTAATAAATTTAAGCTAAAACCTTTGAACTGACATCATTTTGTTGATCTTTAAACATAATTTATAGTTCTTATAATTACTTAATATTAAAATTAATTACAATTAATAAAACACAATAACAAAAAGTTTAATAAAATAATTTAATCTACCAAAATAAAAAATTTAAAAATTATGCTCAAAATCTAAACATCTACCTATTTTAGATAACATAAATTAAAAAAAAAATTATAGGATAGTCATGTTTATAAGTGTATTAAATATACTTTGAAATTTACAAGTTCGGTTTTATGGTTGGGGTTCAGTATTTTTGGTTTTTATTACACGCAAAACCAAAACCGAACTGAAGAAATCAGTTTATAAAAAATTATAAAACCAAACCATCGATTTCTTATTGGTTTCGGTTTTTCGGTTCGTTTGTGTCGGTTATTATGGTTGCGGTTCGGTTATTTTGGTTTATTGCACACCCTTAGTTGTTAGTATCACCAAATTATTAATCCATCCAATAAAAACAAAGCATTCCATCTCTCCGTTAACCATGAGACTAATTTATTGGCAAATATAAAAATTAACTAAAAAGTAAAATATCACATCAAATGAGGTGTAGTCAGTATTTAAAAAATGACAACGACATAGCTCTTTTTTTTGGTCTCAGGTATTAAAAAATAATGTTTATTTATTATATTCATGTTAATAAACATCTAATAATACCGTTCACGTAAAATAAAATAAACATCTAATTATCTGAAAAAAAAATAAATTAATTTCAGCTTTAAAATCAATGAGGGGGCAATCAAAATCAAACCAGAAATCTGCTGCCTCATGCTGACTAGACAAACATATTACTTTTAATTCTCTGCAGAGTAATGGCACAATACCAAACAAGTGTGTCCAATTGTACTTTTACAAACAAGGGCCTCAAGTGATCCTAATTTACACTAAGCTCCCTACAGAAATATTGAATGTTAGTTGACTACTTAAGAAAATACAAAGTTATGTAGATTCAACTCTTTTATGTTTTGTGGAATTCATTTTGGGACTCCTAAGATATCTAAGTGGTTCTTGTTTTAGTAGATCATGTGTTAGTTTATGCATATGGACATCTAATCACTCAATAAAATGCTAATAATCAATATGGTACATTTGATAAGAGACATGTAATAGTTATTATGATTAATGAACATATACAAAGTATTTGACCGTGCTAGCATGTAGTTGTATAATAGAATTGATTATGCACTTGATTTTATTATAAACAAAGTTGTTAGGTGGGATATAGTGCAACCCAAAAGGAGGCAGTGAGAACTCGACTTGTGTGGAAACACAACCCCCTTATTCAATGACCAAACCCTGGACCCAAGGAATATTCACATGTACTCCCTGGTTGAATTGGTGTGCATATACAACTTGTATTGTACCATATACAATTTACGACATACATAGTGGGAATTTAGGAAAAATGAGAAAAACAGGACGTCACCTTTCAAACTAAATAAGAATGACTAAAGTTGAAGAAAACTAAAGAAAATAAAAGAAAACTGATGTGACGTTTATTAATCATGTAGTGAAAACCAAATGGCTCAAATACCTCTCCCCTTATAACTTGAGCATCATCTTTATCTCATCACACGAACTCGGTTGATTAGATCTAGCACATGGCTACACTCATGTATGTAATGGACTTTTCAAGGAATCAACATATAATATGCTATAGTTTTTTAAGGAAAAATATTTCTTACTAATTTTTATATGTTTTTTGTTTAGAATCTCATTTACATACTTTAGTTAAATAATACACTCATTAAAGTGGTAATTATTTAAGAACATTCCAAAGTAGACACATACGCACATAATTGTACATTAACACCCATCCTAAAAACTATATTCAAAAAGGTAAAAAAAACTTAACATATTAGACTACATTGTTAGTCAAAACCTAATATAAAAAATATCTTCAATAAATAAAACTCATATAATACAATTTACCAAGCAATACACATCAAAACTTAAAATCAACATCGTTATAATCTAAAACATGGCTCACACAAGTCATTACCATACATCATATTACTCTAATGTTGACTATATGCATAAAAAAAACAAGCCAAAAGAAAACATGTCAAGCAAACCAGTTAGATAAAACTTTTGACCACATACAACTCTACGAGTTGTTTGTTGTAGGATTTTACATTACTTTCGTAACCGTAACCGTAACCGTAACCCTATTCTTTAAACCCGAATAGTTTGGCTTGTTTTTATAAGATAAAATCAATACAAAAAGTAGATGGGGGAGACAAATAATATTGTAAAGACATGAAGGGGGTAAAGCGAAAAATTCAAAAAGGGAAAGTGATGGTTTTCGAATGGGGGGTCATTACAAAACCCTGATAATAATAAAGATTCTATGAAGATTGAGACAGTCTAAAACAGAGAAAAATTAGGGTTTGAAACACAAAAGACGATCGATTACATTACATTACATCAATACATTACATTACAATAATCATGGGGATTCATTCAACTACATGTATGCGTGTGTATTCGCATATTTTAATGGTAGTTGAGTAGAGAAAATGAAAGCATTGCCGCAAAATTCGGGAAAGCAAGAAGAAAAAGTGTTGAAACTACACAAAATCATTCAATTTCACATGGAGATTCGAGCTCTCAATTCATCATCATCTTCTTCTTCGTCTTCCATTAGAAAGGGAACGAACTCCGTACTCTACCTCTTCCTCCTTTTCATCATCGTGCTCTGTGTGCTTTAAACGCGTGTTGTAATCGCGTTAATAGTTTGATTTCATGCTTTGGTTTGGGTGAAATTGAGGTTTCGATTGCTGTTTGGGGATTGAGTTCTGGATCTCGTGTGTTTGATGTTCCAGTTGGTTTTGGGGACTTCTGATGTTGATGATTCTGGAATTGGTTAGTTAGGGTTGGAGTTTGTGGTGTTTTATATACGAGTTTTTATGAAAGAAGTGAAGAAATATATACTATAGTTACAGGATCTGTGTAAATACATTTCTAAGGTGAGATGTTATCTGATTTCAAGGAGACCTTTTAGTTCCTTTCTTGAAGATTTTCATTTACAAAAATACAAAAAAAAAAAAAACATATAAATTCATAGGCTTGAGAAGACCCAAGTTGCTTTTTCAGTTTTTGGGTTCTATAGTTTTCGGTTTGTTAGTTTCTTGACATAGGATATAACTAGAATTGGGGATTTTGATATGAGTTTCAAGGAGGTGATTTGATATTTGATGGGAGTGCCTGCTAAATCACTACTGGATTTGATTGAGAAGGTTAGATCTTGGGTTTATTGGGGAAGAAGTGATATGAATTTGATGTCTGGTGAGGTCAAAATGGCTGATGGTGGTCGAACCATGTGTTGTGAATGCGAATTGAGAGTTTCGGAGTCTTGTATTGGTTATCCCTGTCAACGGTGCAATCGTTTGTTTTGTGTGGCCTGTGTGCAAAGATATGTTTCTTTTGATGTTAGATCAAGAACACAAGCTGGGATTGATATCCGATCTTGCAAATTCTGTGCCAATTTTGAAATTAAACAAAAGTTTGGGGGAAAGTATAGTCATAAAATTCATCCTTGTGATTCACCGCGACAAAGCCCTGAACCAGCATCACCAAATTATTCTGGTGAGAGATTTGACAGGTCATCTCTTAAATCAGTATCCGTTTCACTACCGGGAAGGTATAATTGTTGTATATTTAATTGAATTTGTTTTTTTCTAGAAAATCTTGTTGATTTTGATATGGTATCATCAGGGTAATTAGTTTATAATTTGATCATAGTTTCTTTCTTTGGACAATATTATGGAAATTGAACAGTATCAAAATAGGTTGTGGGGTTCGTTGGATGTGTTTTTAACTGAATATTGCAATTTAATGTCGCTATAATTAGTTTTCAGAGTTTTTATTTATTAGTAGTTTGATGGTATTATGTAACCTTTTCTTATGAATAATATCGAAATATGTTAACTCATTAAGTATTTTTTTTTCTCTAAATTTTGTCATGATTTTTTTGTAATAAGCTGGTTTGAGTGTATCAGTAACTGATTATGATTATGATTTTTGATAATTTAGGATGTAGATAATCAGATTTGGATAACTATGTAAGAAGTTGCTGTAAGAAAATTGATTATCAAGATAAATGTAAAATCGCCTCATAAATTCTTTCTATAAACAACTATCTGATTAACTTTAAACAAAAATAAGTATCTGATTATCTTATTCTGGTTGATGGCAGGAGTGACGAAGAAGGAGAATATTCTTCAAAGAACATCATCAGCCCGTATAGTCTTGACACCTCAGATGCAGATTCAAGTAGTGGCAACACCCGGCATGAATTTTATAATTTCATGTCTGTTGGTTCGAGTCCATCAGACAGCCCTTGTAGGACCCACTTTACTTCCACTAGATTTAGCCATCTTGTACATCCCGACGACCAGGAAACACCTAGGTCTCTAATCGATGGTTCCTTTGGCCATGAACCGTTGGTGGATGTTTTAAAAAGCCATCAAAACGGGTCTGGAGAACCTGATAATTCTACCACTAATGATGATTTGTCTATATGTAGGGACCAATATGAACCGTTAGATCTTGAAAACAACGGTCTTATTTGGTTTCCTCTTCCGTTACATGATGAAGAAATCGGTTTCTTCTCGTATGCTGATGATGACGATGAAATGGGCCCACCGGGTGATGTTTTTTCGTCTAGTGATTCACTTATGAGCATTCTTACTGAACATGGCAAAAATATCGAGCACAAGAAACCATTGGAAAATGTTGTTCAGGGTCATTTTAGGGCTCTTGTATCACAACTATTGCAATCTTCGTATGTGGCAGCCGATGACTGGCTTGATATTATAACATCTTTAGCATGGCAAGCTGCTAATTTTGTGAAGCCAGATACTAGCAGAGGTGGCAGTATGGATCCTGGGGATTATGTAAAGATTAAATGTATAGCTTCTGGAAGTCCTTATGAAAGGTAACTAAAAAGATTCTTGAAATCTGGATTTTTTCCTTAGAACATTACGTGGTGTTTAAACTTTTTTCCCTATGCAGCATGTTCATTAAAGGAGTAGTTTGTACAAAAAATATAAAGCACAAACGTATGACTTCACAGTACAAGAATCCCAGGCTGCTCATTTTAGGTGGGGCTCTTGAGTACCAACGTGCTCACAATCAGCTATCTTCTATTGAGACGCTCCTGCAGCAGGTTTGTTAATATTGTAGGTGACAAAATAGGCGGGTAGGGGTGAGCTGGTTAAATGATCAAAACAGCCAAACAGGTTTGGGCCTAAAGGGTAACTTTTGTATGGGTCAAAATGGCAGGGTGGGTTTTGATCAAGATTTTTGTCTTATAAACTATTAGTGTGTCAAACATGAGTACAAGTTACATTATTTCCATAATAATTTTAATTTTTGAATAAAATGATTTAAGAGGTTTTATGCTTAACCGATACACTGGTGAATTCCAACCCTTTCAATCTGTTCATTTTTAGTTATTTATAATTTTGACCCATTGGCCTATTAGAAATAAAACACAATACAATCAACCGTTTCAATTAAATCTTTTGGGAGTTATTACTTTATATCCTCTTGGCTATTAAAAATCTTTCGAGAGACCAAAGAAACTAACATTAGTTAAGGAACTTTTACTTAAAAACAGGAAATTGATCATTTGAAGATGATTGTTTCAAGAATAGAGGCCCGTCGTCCAAACGTGCTGCTAGTAGAGAAGAGTGTATCATCATATGCACAAGAATATCTTTTAGCCAATGAAATCTCATTGGTTTCAAATATCAAACGGCCTTTACTAGAACGTATAGCCAAGTGTACTGGTGCTTCTATAACTCCGTCTGTAGATAAGATCACCACCACACGATTGGGCCAATGTGAGCTTTTCCGATTAGAAAAATTCATCGAACACCATGAAGCTGCCGGTCAGTTTACCAAGAAACCATCCAAGACATTCATGTTTTTTGATGGTTGCCCTAGGCGGTTGGGTTGCACGGTAACAATTCCAACTCTCATTTTGGTATATTCCAATAGGGCTGGGCTGGGTTGACATAAAACATATTTTGCTTTGTTTTTTATATATAATTAGTGTGACAAGTATTGTTTAAACAATCTGAATTTTTTAAATAAAGTAATTTAGAAATTTTATGTGTCACACTTTAGGCTGCTTTTGACACTTTGACCTGTTCAATTCATTTAATCAATTAGATATTAAAGTTAGCCCGATATCAACCGATGCAAAAGTAAATGGGTCGGAACACTTTTTGCCTGATTTCTTAAAATTATTAATTAATTTGTTAATTTGATTACAATAGCTATATGTTACAAGAAAAATCTAAGTTTCTATTAAAGTAGTTTAGGAAATTGTATGCATTACACTTTGCTTGTGTTTCACCATGTTTAACCTGTTCAACTTGTTAGATATTGAAGTTAACCCAAAGTGACTTATTAAAAATTAAGTGTTTTAGAAAATGCCACATCCACTTTGTATTGCTAAATTTGGTTGATTTTTTATATATTCTTAATGTTTTTCTAGGTCTTGCTAAAAGGCGCTAGTCGGGAAGAACTAAAGAAAGTCAAACATGTTGTTCAGTATGCTGTCTTTGCTGCTTATCATCTATCACTAGAAACTTCTTTCCTGGCTGATGAGGGTGCCACTCTACCTAAAATGGCTATCAAACTCGCAGATGTTGCCAACTCCCCCAAATCTGATGAACAAGATGTAGCTATTGACAATCATATCATGATGAATAGCGATGTCGTATCCAGCCCCCCTGCTGTGGAAGAAATGATATCATGTGAATCCACTGAAAGAATTGAAGTAACTGATGACCCAAATGAATATTATTCAGCAACAGACAATAATCAGAGCATATTAGTATCGTTTTCTAGCCGATGTGTGTTAAATGGTAATGTATGTGAACGATCAAGACTCTTGCGTATAAAATTCTATGGCTGCTTTGATAAACCACTCGGGAGGTACCTCCAAGATGATCTTTTTGATCAGGTAAAACTTCAAGATAAGTTCTTTATTTATACTGCATTTGTTAATGAAAAATCATCAGGCATTTACCCTTTAATTGGTCTTTTTATAAGGTAAAGTTAATTAAATTTAATGTCTTGATGTTGGTGCATGTGTGGATAAAAAAATGATCTTTTTGATCAGGTAAAAGTAGAAAATTTTAATTTCTTAAGTTAAATTTGGTGTGTACTCTTACAGATGGTCTTTTTAATCAGCTAAACTTAACCAAAAGAATTATTTTTCTTTAGTGCATGTGTTAACAAACAAGAATAGCTATTATCCTTTAAAGATGCAACAAAAAATAATTCTTTATCTTCCACGCATTTGATAATAAAAAAGGTGCATAATTTAATGGTGGTTATAATTCTGGATTTTTCATTCAGACATCATTGTGTCGATCTTGCCACAAACCAGCTGAGGCCCATGTGATATGCTACACCCACCCACAGGGGAATTTAACAATTAATGTTAAACGACTTCCTTCTTTGAACCTTCCTGGGGAGAAAGATGGAAAGATATGGATGTGGCACAGGTGTCTCAGGTGTTCCCCTGTCAACGGGGTCCCACCCGCAACCCGTAGGGTGGTTATGTCTGATGCCGCGTGGGGTCTCTCCTTTGGGAAATTCTTGGAACTTAGTTTCTCAAATCACTCAACTGCTAACCGTATTGCGGGATGTGGTCATTCTTTGCAAAGAGACTGCCTTCGTTTCTATGGGTAAATCTTTTTTTTCTAACATTATATATGTATATATATGTTTGTATTACGTGGTTAATAATTTAGTTTATATTTGGCCTACAGCTTGGGGAGTATGGTGGTGTTTTTCCGCTACTCTCCAATCGATATTCTTTCTGTTCGTTTGCCGCCATCTGTACTACAGTTTAGTGGCCATGTTCAACAGGGTTGGTTAAAGAAGGAAGTAGCTGAGGTCAGCAGATATAAATCTGAATTTGCCATTTACTATAATTATATAGGTGGTAAAATGTGTGGATTAGCCAGGTCAAATAACAGGTCAAATTGTGTAGTATTGGTGCAGGGTGAAATGGGTTTGGTCTATCGCGTTGACCTGGAACACTTTCTTTCTAGTGACTTTTTAAACATATTTTTTATAACTTATTGGTGTGTTAAAGATGATTAAATTGTTTTTATCGTTTCAGCATTAAACTATTTTTTTAATAAATGATTTAGGACGTTGCACAAGTATTTTTTTGGACCATTTGACTCAGATGAGCTGGTTTATTTTTAAGTAACTTTTTTTTAAATTTATCTGCCTGACCATGATAAAACGTAATCAGTTCGACACATTTACATGTAAATGTGCCAAATTTAACACCTCTGATTAAACGACATGTTTGACTAATTTTTTGTTTTGTTTTGTGGAGATCAGTTTTTGTACAAGACAAAAGCACTGTATGCTGAGATATCTGATGTATTACATGAGACTGAACAGAAGAGTATTTCCAGTGGTGGTGGACAACAGGTTTCGGATACAAACGAGTTAAGTAAACAAATTGAGGAATTGAATAAAGATTTGATCAAAGAGAGAGATGTATACATAGTAAGTAAGCTTTCTTGAATAATTCTAGATTGGAGTTTTGTCCTGTGGTTATTTATTGTATATTGTTTCATGAAATAGGGTTTGCTTCAGCCGTCTGGTGAAAGTCTGGCTGAAATTGATGTTCTTGAACTTAACCGTCTGAGACATTCCCTCATGGTTGATTTACATGTCTGGGATCAAAGGCTTGAGTCCTTGAATTCCATCTTTAAAAGGAATTCTAATGTGGAAGTCAAACACCGAAGATGCTATTCAACACTTGAAGATGTTGTTGACCATGGTCATGCATCCCTCGACCCTGAATACAATCAAATTGACCCCAAGGAAGAGACTGATGAATCCAATCAAATTGACATGAAATCGATCTCTTCTGATCAGTTCAGTGAAGGTAATGCAGCGTTTCTATCTGACAAGATCGACTCTGCATGGACTGGCCCTTTGACCCGATCAGAGAACCCGCATAATAGAAGGTTGATTTCCACGCCTGCTCGGGTTTATTCATTTGATTCTGCTATCACCCTACAAGAAAGAATGACGTATCAAAACTCAAGGAATTATACCAACATGATCAAAGTCAAAGATAACTTACAAAGGAGTTACTCACAAGTCTTTCCTAGTGAAGAGCAGAAGTTGGAAATCTTGTGGGGAAGAAAACCATTATTCATTTCCCGAACTTTTCTCCCTGATGGGGCCCGTTTGATTCGTGGTCAACACGTGGTGATTGCTGTCTATGAAAATGAGCCAACAAGCATAATATCATACGCCCTTGCTTCTAAAGACTATGAAGATTGGTTTGCTGATAAACCATATTTAAATAAACATCATTCTGTGACTTCAAAGCTTTCACCTTGGCAGTCTTTTGGCTCTAATAATGATTTAGACTACATGCAGTACAGCAATTACGGGTCAGAAGAAACATCAACAACAATCGGGTCTTTATTTTCTGAGCCCAAAAGCTCTCATCACTTGACAGTTCAGTTTGAGGATGAATCAGGACCTGGTGGAAAAGTCAAGTTCTCAGTGACCTGTTATTTTGCTAAGCAATTTGATTCCCTTAGAAAGAAATGTTGCCCTAGTGAAAACGATTATATGCGTTCTTTGAGCCGATGCAAGAAGTGGATCGCACAAGGAGGTAAAAGTGGTGCTGATTTTGCAAAATCATTAGATGAACGGTTTTTAATAAAGGGTGTCACTAAAACCGAGCTAGATTCTTTTGAGGAGTTCGCCCCACAATATTTTAAGTACCTGACCGATTCACTAAACTCCGGGAGTCCAACTTGTCTTGCTAAAATTGTCGGCATATATCAGGTTAACATAGGCCTTTGCCTTTTCTTTTCAAGTCAAATTTGGTAATGACTTATTTGTTTGTTTGCAAGTAATCTTGATGATGTTATTGAAATAATGATAGGTTAATGTGAAACATATGAGAGGTGGGAAAGAATCAAAAGCAATTGTGATGGTGATGGAGAATTTGTTTTACAAGAAAAATATTTCTAGGGTTTATGATTTGAAGGGGTCTGCAAGATCCCGTTATAACCCTGATACCACAGGAACAATGCTAGACATGAACTTATTGGAAGCCTTGCGTACGAATCCACTCTTTCTTGGAAGCAAAGCTAAGAGAAATCTTGAAAGGGCTGTTTGGAACGATACATCCTTCTTAGCGGTATCTTTTTGCCCTAATAAATCTAAAAAACAATGTGTAAATAAGTATATTTTTAGTTTTCACATCAAATCTATCAGTATTCTTGAAGGGGGTATGAAACTGATCCTTTGACCCTGTATAAAATAGATCATCTTTAGTTGTGTACAAATAGAATTGTAGTCTAGTTTCTGGTCCTTAACTCCTTGGAGGCCAACTGCCCAGTATATGCTGCAATGTATCTAGTCCTATTGGTTGGCAGGGTATTGGTGGGGCCCGTAAAATTTTCAGTTAACAGGTCTAACGGTGTTATAAAAGATATATTGTAATTCTGGTCTCTTCACAAGATTATATTAATCACTTCAAGAAACTCTGTAAATTGGAAAAATTCTGGTCTTTTTGGCAGCCAATGTGTAAAAAGGTCCATGCTTTATAGTTGTATTGTGCTAATTACAAATTGTACATTTTATGCAGTCGATCGACGTCATGGATTACTCTCTGTTGGTTGGAGTGAATGAAGGGAGTAAAGAACTGGTTCTTGGGATCATTGATTTCATGAGACAGTATACATGGGACAAACAGCTCGAAACATGGGTAAAAGCATCTGGGATCCTAGGAGGACCCAAGAACGCGTCACCAACTATAATTTCTCCGAAACAGTACAAAAGAAGGTTCAGGAAAGCCATGACGAGTTATTTTCTTACAGTACCGGATCAATGGTCGCTATGAAATCGAAAGGCAGGTGTTTTTGTTTAGTTATGAAGAGCATATTTCCATCAATAAAAGACACATTAGGTTTCAAGATTAGAATTGATTTGGTCAAACTGGGGTAGAATTTACCCTTTGATATGTTATATTGCACAAGATCTAGCAGATCTTGATTATTTTTTTCTTGGGAAAAGCTTGTACATGTGAGGCTTCTGCATGGAAATTTCCTTGCACATGTATTATTCCTGTAGACCTCTCTCAATTAGATGAAAATTTGCTAGTGTTTATGCTTGTGAGAATGTCAGCTGCATTTTGAATTATGCACTCAAAATTTGCTAGTTTGAGTTTAGTATAAATGAACTTGGGTTGGCTTCTGGTTAAACATGTTAACAACATGTTTAGCTAAATGGGTCAATTTAACAAGTTCATGGTTTGATCTGTTTGATTTGTATGTTATGTTATAAATTATATTGTTGGGTGCTTGGTTGTTTTACATCAGTTTAAATGTTAAAAAGAGATTGATGCAAAGATTTTATAATTCTAATGTAATTGTTATATGTATATATCTTTTTACTTGATAATTGAAGTTTAAAGAACTAACTTATATGTTAAATAAGTCGTGCTTGTGTTAACGATTGGATTACAAGTGACTTGATATTTGGGTTTGTTTTATGTTAGGGTATGAGTTAAATTTAGAGTTTGTGTAAGGTTAGACGTGTCAGCTTTAAACATGACCCGTTTGGCACTCTAAGCAAGATTCGGGTACGCTATATAGCCTGTGGTTGCCGCTAAAAAGATAGCTTGCGGTTCACATATACTCAAAATCATTTTCCAGATTTCTTTTCAATGTGCAAGAATTGATGCACAAGGTACGTGTGTATTGGACTAAACGTTAGATGAAGAGTGTTGAACAATGTTTACGTACAGTATGTACGAGTAGTTAATAACTCACGTGAAAGACTTATTATTGTGTAATTTACAAGTTATTATTTCAGGAGAACGTGTAATGAGTTGTACACTACTTGTACTTGTTTGCTTAATGTACAAGTCAACGTGAAAGTCTTATTTTTGTTTAACTTACAAGTTTTTATAGCACGAGAACGTTGAAGCAGTTACTTGCTTAATGTATAGATTAAGTTATGAAAGGCTTTATTTTTGAAATTTCCTAGCAAGTGGTCAAATTTCAAGGCTCCTCATTAAATGGAAGTGAAAATGAAACTTATGGGTTATGTAATATTATTCGATGATTATTAAGCATTACATTCTGAGCAGTTGGCCAATGCTTATAAGCATAGGTGGCACGAATATGACTCGTTTGACGACTCAATACATTGGATGTCACATCTGACATCACAAGTTTGTTGGTATAATATATAAAATCTTTTCAGCGTAAGCCAGTTATACAAAGTTTGTTTATTCGTAAATAAGGTTAGGTGACTTTTTTTAAAAGTTTCTACGACTTTATTATGAAAGCTTCAAATAACAAGTTACCTACCATACGAGCAGCTTACTCGAGGAGCGAAGTATCTTTAGCTTGAGCTCGATCTGGACATGTATACAAGCAAATGAACTCGAGCCAAAATCAACTTAGAGTTTTTAAGAAGTTGAATTATACGATCCAACAAGTATATCACGAGTCATTCAAAGATCAACATCAAACCATATTCTATAGGGTGGTAGGGTGAATCTTCGAATTTGCAAGAGATTTTGCCAAGAAAACTAGATTCAAGATTTGTCAAAGCATCCAACTCATTAAGACAGTCATCCACATCTTATGACCCCGTAACTCCAAACAGATAAAAAGCTGGGCATGTTTTAAGTTGGATCTCTTTCTAGCCCTTTTACCTTCTTTTACTCGGTCAATATACGAATCTGCTAATTCTTGGATCGGCTACTTACAATAAATAATTTGTGTAAAGCAAGTATATATCATATATGCTATTTCTATGTTTACCAGAGTTGATCAAGATGTTCTAGAAGCTGAAGCTACAAAACCATTAGCAGAAACTAAGGAACTGGTACTAATGTTCTTTATTTTGTCCCTTCTGAGTGAATTAGGGTCTACCCCAGCCTTATGAGCAGCAATTACTCCTATAGCCTCCCAATAGTTTGAAACCTTTATCTGCAAAAATATATAAAAATTTATCTGAGGCATAAAACACAAATTTGAAATCTGCTTTGTGAAATCATTATGTTTCTACATACCGCGTCGATCCCAAGTTTATCAGGTGTGTCATTCAGGACCGTTTCATTCTCTTGCACACAAATGATAACCGGCTGCAACATAATCAAGTCATATCACATGGCATTATATCATCTTATTTTTTTGGAGGTTATTTGGTTAGAACAAGTTTTGGGTTTGTTATACTTTATTGGTGAAAAAAAATGAAAGCAAAACGGAAGTAAGTTTTTATATGAGAATCACGAAGATAGCCATTTTTCCGATGGTGGTAATGTGTTATACTTATTTATCCATGTCGGAAACAAATCACTCATTTAGCCTCAGTCACGTATCTACATTTACTTGCATATCAGATTTTTTCCATTCAATAGTTGATTAAACTAAAGTGATACACGACACCATATCGTGTATAGATTCGAGTATTAATTGTTATTTGCATATAAAACGAAAACTTTTATGGATTAGGCAAGTAAAAGTAGATACACGACCAAAGATGTGGATATCACATGTGGAATTGTTCTGACATGACCATAAAGGTGTAAGTGTAGAAGACACTTAAAATAACGGCTAGTTTCGCAGTTTCTCTATTAATATTGATGATTTTCATCATACATTACTAAAATTAAACAAATCAGATAAAACCTCTTGTTATTTTGAGCAATCAATCCCTTCTTTCAAGCCAAATACAAAGTATGATGTTTGCAAAAAAAACAAAAGAAAATTACCTTGGTTTTTTTATTTGCAAATGCAAGAACAGCATCTCCGCCACAGGCATCTGCTGGGAGAATGATACTATCAACATCCTTAGCTGTTATGCAACCATTTTCTTGAAAATCGGACTTGTTAGTCAAGTATTGCGGTGCATTAGCCAACCCCGCAAGCACACATGGCAAGAATGTATATCCCAACTGTTCATAAGAATTATATTTAAAAAGACACCTTTTACATGTATGTATGCATAAACTTATACGTATATAAGTAGAGCAAGGACATAAAAGTAATTCACCTCTTCGGCAGCAGATTTTGGACATAAAGATTGGGTGAGTGGAGGAGGTAATAGAGCAGGAGCGTGTGCACACGGTATTTTAAAATTCTTCACCACTAAATGGCTTATAATGGCTTCTACTCCTGCAAGTAAATCAATTCCCTGTAGATCAATCAGTTATATAAACATTAGATGTTATATAGATACAGATTATAACTCATCCTGATGGTTTTGTAACCCTAGCTCGTACAAATTGAGGAAATGTTAAAGCAAAAGTATGTTGTATACTGGTACAGTGGTACCTAATATGTTAACGAGGTGGTTGGATTCGCATTTGGAATTGATTATCAGATATTATGATCATTTTCTGCTTCTATATTTGCTAATATAAGCGTCAAATAATCAGTTATGGATAATCAGTTTCATACTAAAAGCAAAAAAAGTGATTGTTAAAGGGTCAAATAATCAGATTTGGATAACTGGTTTCATATCAATACATTGTATTATTATAGTCAGTTGATTATTTGATTCTGATTATCACAATCAAATAACCCCTAATATTACCTTTCCTTGTCTATACTCATCCACGTCTTCAATATCATCATCTGGAAAACGGGCCACAACAGCAACTGCATTTACCATAGACCGAGCACACAATGACTGTACTGCCCTTAGTAGGGAATCAGGATGTTTTATCCTCCCTGTTGCCTGCCCGTTCTTTGGGTCGACCCATTTTTCCACCTGCAAGTTTTTAAACTTTAGATATGTTTCGATAGTTTATTCCTGTTTTATTTTAAAAAATTACATTTAAAGCATGATAACCTCTAAAGGTGTGTCAGTGACAATATATTCAAGAATTGGCAAACCAAGAGAAGCCCTAGTTGCATCAACTACTTGTAAATGGCGGATTCTTAGCTCTTCTTCAATTCCTGCATCAAGAACCAATCCCACCTGTTTACATGACATAATACTGAATGAACACAGAACATGCTCAAAATCAAGAACAAAATACGAGAATTTAACAATAATTTGTCCTATACTAAGTAGGGTTGGCAATTGTGACGGGTGAAATCAATAAACCCAAACACGGCCCATATGTCTATTGTATCAAGGACATAAACCTTACCCCGCACACAATTAATATCTTGTAACGCGAACACGATCAATATATTTATTTATGTCAAACAAAACAATGTACACACTTAAAATCAGGTACCCAAACATGACCCATGTAACCCATTTATCTAAAAGAGTAAAAGGTTTGCCAATTTGTAAATGAAGTGTAATTAAGTAGTAAATGTAATAAAAAATAATATTTTTTATTTTCTCCATTCTCATTCTAAACGGGCTAACTGGTCAACTTGTTTCATTTATCAGGTTAAACTAGTAAACCCAAACACGACCCCATATTAAACAAGCTAAACATTTAAAAAGAGGTTTCAAATAACAACTCACAACCTTATTTTTTCTTTTCGTTTTAATGCTGTATCAGGAATTGCCACCCCTAAATTGTTAAGAAATAAATCAATAATTGCATAGGAAAACAAAAACCTTGTTCTGGTGAACTGGTTGCAGTGCCCAAAGGTTTTCAGCAAATCTATCAAGAGCATATCCTTCCACATACAAAACATTTGGCATAGGCCAGTAAAGCATTGCTGCATTAAGAACCTGCAAGTAAAATATCTGTCAATTGTTGCTTCAATTCTTCTAAAAATTTACAATTTGTATGAAAATAGTATCATATCTGCACGAAGCATTCAAGTTCTAGGGCTTAGAGTGAGATAATAACCCTAAATTCCACCACCTGTTAACTGTATTTGACTAATACATCACATAATCACAAATTGAGAAATAAGAACAAACAAACAAACGTACGTTGGGATGAGAGATGACGCAATCGGCGACGGAAGCTAGGGTTCGAGCAACAGGCAAAGCGTCACCGGCGTAACCTCCGATAGAAGCTCCGACTCCCGTCGGCACAATCAAAACGCTAGTGTACGGTCTCTTCCACTGCACCAAAATCAACTCTTCATAAATCACACAACATAATCCATATACGAATATATAATATGAAGTGTGTATCTATGGAAGATTAAACTTACTTTATTCGATAAGTGAGAATGAGAATTCGAGCATGAGACTCGAAATTGTGTGTGTTTTGCACCGTTGACTGCGTGGAATCGGAATGGAATATTCCGGCCGGCGGCGGTGGAGATTGTGGTGGTGGTTACAAGTGACATTGTCGCCGGCGACCGCCGTGAGAAGATTCCGACGACGGAGAGGATAACGGGGGACGAATGTATGCACATCCAAAGGTTTTAGAAGGGATTAGGGAAGGTTACGGTTTGAGCCCTTGTACTTTGAATTGAGAACATTTCAACCCCTCTTAACTTTTTTTTCATTAATCGTTATGTATAATTGCTCGAGTAAGGCTGTCTACAATAGCGAGATCTTAAGTCTTGAAAAACACACACCATCTGTTTTTTAAGATCAAGAATCATTGTGTGGTTTTTTACGACCACGTTCATATGTATTAATGTAAAAAACGACAAGTTTTGGGCTTATTAGAACCATGAGAATCTTTTGAATAATTGGTTGGATAAAATAAATGAATCAAAACTAGTAAAAATTTTGACAATTAGCTTTTCTTAAGATAAAAGTATTTTACCATGTACAATGCGTTTATGATTAAATAAAAAACATTATATATAGAAAGAATAAGAACGTTAAGGCCCTCAAAAGAGGCTACATGCGAAGTGAACATACCTAATCCCTATCAATCACGTAAAACCTAATGCAAAAGTGTGCCCGAAACTTAAAAGAGCACATCTAATGATCAAAGAGCACATATAAATAAAGTAAATTGGAGATACTGTTTTTATACAAGCCTAAGCGGTTGTTTGGCAGCCTTTTAATGGTTTAGATATCTGAATGGTTCAGCACTTAATGGTTCAGACTGTTTGTTTCGCGAGCACATGTTCGAATGGTTAAGAGATTTACCTATGAATGGTTAAGCATTATACTGATGCTGAATTATTAAGAGGTCTAATGTTGAATGGTTAAGACATATTATCTGAATTGGTCAGATATTTGTCTTTGAATAGTTAAATTATATACTAACTCTTAATAGTTCAGAATTCTTAATGATTCAACACTTAATCATTCAGATCTCTTATTAGTTCAACATTTAATCATTCAGAAGTTGTCAAACAACACCTAACATATAGTAAAAATAGGAGATTATATAGACTATAGACAACTAGACATCTTTATTAGTCGTCATAGTGTATATCATGAACGTGACATGGTATCTAGCAATATCTTAACTTGACTTATATATACTCTAAACAATATCATGGTTAAAATGACTTTTTTTGTAAATACTCTAAACAACCTTGTTCTTTGATTATAAATTTTTCTCTTTAATATAGTTTTATAATAAAAATTACCATAAATTTCAACATTTATTCTAGACCATTTCCCTCTCCTTACTAGATGACTTCTTTAAGTCATATTCTAAATAAACCCATATGTCATGTGTTAGAACATTCACAACTCGTTTGGTATATATATGTGAGTGTAATTATTAAATTATATGAAATGGTTATAAGGAGTTGTGAGTGGAGAAGAAAAAAATGTTACTGTTCAATTTGTAAATTTAAGGAATTATTATTCAACCCTTATAATTTTTTAAATAATTTTAAAAGTTATGAGTGTAAAAGAAAGAAAAAATAATGATGAAGGTATAAAATATATTATTTAATTAAAAAAATGAAATAAAAAATTATATTTTTAATGTAATTATATGGATAAAGATAAAAAATAATTTATGAAGATTGTAATTTTTTACACAAACAAAAACAAGTTAAACTTTACATTCACATTTGATTGGTCAATATCACAACTAACATCACTTAATATTCATTACATATGACTCTCAAATTAACTAGTGGATTATAGATAAAAATCTGAACTTTTCTTGACATTAAAAGAAAACTAAGGATCAACCAACATTAACCTAGTCATTCAACATGGTTAACAAAAGATCCATCAAGAAGATTCAACATCCTCAACTACATCATAACAAAACTTCTTTTACAACACAAAAGATCTAAACTTTTTCCACCCTTACCCCTCACATGATTGAACAACTGCTTGTGTCTTCATCACTCATCATGTAGTCACCTCCACCACCATTGCTACCAGTGTAGTAGTAGCCATGAGGGGGCTCATTGTACGGATAAGGGGCAGGATTGTAATTGTAGTAGTAGCCTGTGGTTGGTGGCATCATAGGAGGCCTCTGATACATTGCTTGCTTGTTCTGCAGGTTCATCATCAATGAAGCTGCAGCTGCAGCTGACTGGTGGTTGTACCCTTGCTGCTGTTGGTGGTTGTACACTTGCTGCTGCTGCTGGTGGTGGTTGTACACTTGCTGCTGCTGCTGCTGATGGTTGTACCTTAACCCATTCATGTTCATCATCATCTGTTGACCATCAGTAGTCATGTCAAACCCTCCAAGATTACCACCACCACCACCAACAAGATTATGCATTTTGGATGTTAAGTCATTTACACTTTTGCCCTCATTCAAATCCCCAAATTTACCCTTTTTCCCTCCCACATTCTGACCTTTCTTCCCATTTCCATTGTTGGGTTGACTTTTATTGTTTGAATTTGTTGGATTTGATTTCCCTCTGAGAAACCTCAAATCCTCATCATCTTCAAAAGAACCATCATTTCCACCAGAAGGCAAAGTTTGAATCTTTTGCTGGTTTTTTAAAGATTCAAGGGCTTTGTTTTTCTTGTCATCTTTCATACACAAACCCTTCTGATTTTGACTTTGACTTTGGTTGTTGTTGTTTGACTTGTTTGACCAAATCTCAGCATGTTTACCAGCTTTCACAAGTTTCTTTATCAAAGTTGCAGAGTCTACACTTCCTGAAACTGTCACCTTCTGTTGCTCTGCATCTATGCTCACTTGATATACACCTATATAATTTATAATTAGTGCTATAGTAGCTTGTACTCTTTGCATCAAAACTAGTACATCACCAAAGCAATAAAAAATTACATCTGATTTGTTGCACATCAAAAGGTCATTTCCTTCAAGTCAGTTCCACAAATGTGACTTGTACATCATGCATTGAGATATGTGCATTTCAAAGATTGACCAAGCATCATATCACAACTCACAAGAACATCACATTTTTGCATAAATATTCAATTTTATTAAAACATTAAAAATTATATGAGTGTGTTTGGTATATTATATGAAATGGTTTTGAGTATTTGTGAATTTACAGAGTGAGAAAATGTTATTGTGAATTGATATATTAATGAATCATTGTCCAATCCTTATAAATTTTTTAAAATGGTTGTGAGTGCAGGAGAGAAAAAAATGGTATAAAAAATATTATTTAATTGAAAAAAAGAAAAAAAATGTAGTGAATTTTAGTGTAATTATATGAATAAAAATAAGAAATCCACTGTAACTAATCCCACTTTACTTTCTACATAAAAAATATTAGCAAAAACTAATATTCCCAGAACTGAAGTTCTCAAATACAAAACAAATATGTTATATGTTACCATGATTTGTAGATAATGCACAGAAAGTTGTACAATTCTTGATTTGCAAAATTAAGCTCTGAATAAGAGTTTAACCATATTCAACAAGAAAAACAACATTCTGCATAAATTTAAAAGCTTTACACATCCCATATCAAAATTTTGCTAAATTCATCACTGCAAAACACAAATTTAAAAAGAAGATAAGTAGAAAAATCACCTTCAATTCTTTGAAGGATCTTCTTGACTTTGTGCTTGCAACCATCACAGTGCAGATTCACCCTCAGAGTACATGTCTATGTATAACAAGATAAAAGGAAATAATATAACATAATAAAGAAATAAAATTGTGTGTGTGTGTGTGTTGGTCGTGGGGGTGTTGAACACTTGAACCTGGATCTTGAGAAGCTTAAAGTCTTCATCTTTAGCCATTTCTTGAGTCTTGTTGGACTTCCAGAATGGCAAAAAGAAGGATACAAGAAAGCTAAATGCACTGCAGGTCTGTAACACTGAGTTTCTGACTGCAGAGGGGTAAAAGTGGTAATTCACAAAAATATTTTTCTATTGATTTATTTTGACTAGTTTCAACTTTCAAGATTGATGGAAAAACAGATTTAAAGTTTGTTTCTTGAAAGTGGAAAAAGAAAAGAATTTATCAGATTATTTTATAATTTAAAGAAGAGTTACTTCCTCTGCTTCTTGGGCTATGAAACCACTCAAAGTACTTTAAAAGGATGAAACGATGGCATTTATGGTTTAAAAGATAAGTTAACCGTTATTTTAGCTGCTACGGCGACGGACGCATAAACAGCCATTTGGAGGTAGGCTAAGCCGGAAATAGAGAGAGATGTGATTAGATTAGCACGAGGTCGTTCTTATCTAGGTACAAAAAGGACATTACGGGATATCTCCAAAATTCGATGTAATTCTACGCATCAGACTAACTGGAGTTCATTTAAAAAATTATAAATATGAAATGATTTTGGTTTTAAATCTCAATCTAACTAAAAATTTTCAAGATTAAACCAGAGAGTTTTTTTTAGTTGTGAGTTTTCTACTGAAAAGGTTGAGTGTGCGGTCTTAGCTAGAAAACAAATGGATTGACCCGATTAAAATAATACATAACCTACAAAACAGGGATGTTCATCTGTCGTTTAAAAATAAAAAAATAATAATAATAATAATAATAATAATAATAATAATAATAATAATAATAAATATTATTATTATTATTATTATTATTATTATTATTATTATTATTATTATTATTATTATTATTTCAAAGCTAGGGTTCTTTAATTTAGATTATACGTGTGATTTTTTATGATATCTTGTTATATATTTGTAGTCTATAAGATACAAACTTTTTATTTCTACGGTTATAAAGAATTTATAAAATAATTTCACTTTAGTAGCACTACAATTTTTTACTTTCTTTATTTATACGTAAAATTTATATCAGACTACTACTTTCATGTATCTATTTTATTTTCTTAAAATCTTAGTCATGATACAAAAGACATTTTTATGGTGAACAAAAATTGAATTGAATACACAAAATTTATCTCCTTATGTTTCTTAAAGAACTTCTTTAAATTTAGAATGGATGACAAAGCTTCACAAAAACATTTCTAGTTTGTTGTTACAACAAATATAATCATTTTCATATATGCAACCATGGCAATCACTAGTTAGAAAGTGGTTATTGTTGCAAATGCAAGGGTGTTTGGTTGTGATTCTCCAAAGGGTTTCTCAAAAACCTGATAGTTTTATTACTATATTTGGGTTTGTTGGATTTTTTAGATTAATTATTTATTTGAGCCTTACGAGCTCATATACTTATGAAATACACCTCATATACTTATGAAATACACGAATTTTAAATACCACATATGTTAGAGTATGTGGTTCAAAAAAAATACCTATAGACGGTCAAGTTTAAGAACAAGAATGAAAAGAATCGTCTTGGCATTTTGCTTTGGCTTAGAAGAGTTTGCGGGAGAAATGAATCTTTTGTTTTTCACAATGAATGAAATGCATAGCCGGCGGACAAGTGGAGGACTTTTTACATACAGGATAGCCTAGAGAGAATCGAATACTTGACTTAGACACACGGGATAGCCAGACGAGAGGACCTGAAGTGAAACTTGATCTATTTTCCATAAGGATATGTAGTATTTGGAAACAAATAGAATCATGAACACCTCACACAAACATTCAAAAATCAAATGCTAAACAATTTACACAAGGCACGATATACTTTTTATCGCATATAATAAGGAAGTTTTTAATATTGATATTTTTTAAAACGTTTTGTTTTGGTACAAAATGTTTATTTAAAATAAAGCAATAAGGGTTTGAAAAAACTTTAAAACAATGTTATCATGTTTTAATACTTATATTCTTACTCATATGCAACTTCAATCGTATCGTTTTATAATTAATAAATAGTCATTAATAATTATTTAATATTTTATTAATTCAACTATTGTAATACACGACATACTAACCTAGTGCAATATATACACACATATATATATATAATATAATAGGTTTTTTTCAAAATTTTATTATAAATAAGAACTCACAAAACCAAAATAAATCATTGATTGTTTTGATCAATGGTTATGATTAGACATGTTCAATAAATGTAAATTATTGTTTTACTTAATTGGATAATTTAAAGAAAATGGTATATATGTAATCTTTATATTATTTTCTATCTCCAATTAGTAATTAATTTTATTCTCTCTCCAATTAGTAATTAATTTTATTCTCTCTCCTCTCTCTTTTGTTATTTCTAAAAATTCATCAATTACATTTGAAAAAAAATTCTTTAAAATTGAGTAAATTAGTATATGTGATTTGTTATAATTGATATTTATTTAATCTTTGCATTCGCTTATTTTTTTTCATTTTTTTACGGTGCTCGTTGATTTACATATATGAAAATCTTTAGACTGGTCGTCTACTCAAACGTTAACTTTTTTACATACACACAAATTTTCAATTCAATAATCCATTTTTTAAATTGATCTAATTTACATAAATAAAAAATATATTCATACTAGTCATTTAGTTTTCAAACTTATCACCCATTTACATAAATGTTAAACTTTATCCCATCATTTTTTTCATATACACACAGGTTCTATATATGTATGAATCAACTATTTACATATATGTAAGTCTTCGACACAAACTTAAACCATATCATAAACTAAAATTCAAGCTAATTAATAAATAAACACTTGAATCAAAACATAAAGACATACCCTAAATTTAACCAAACGATCATTGAATTTGTGAGAAAATATATTATTACATTTGTGTACATAGAAAAAAATTGTATATGTAACAAAAAATATATATTCAAAATTACCAAACCATTTATTTTCATATATGTATAGGTGAAAAATGATAGCTGATTATATTTGTTTCTGTAACAAAATTGGATACAAAATTAACTCAAATATATCAATCTATTATCAAAATATCATATACTATGAAAAAATATCAAAGAACCATCCAAAATCAATGCAAGGTTGAAAGTGAGAATTAAAAAGAAAAAACAATTAAAAAATCTCATCTTTTAATCTTATACTCTAATAAAAGAGTAAATGGGTGTGTCACGTGTCATCACTACGTTAATTTTCATCAAATTTTTCATGATTCTCTCTCATATTAAATAACCATATTAATTACTAATAATATTATTTATTTGTATATTGTGTATTATAATTATTTTTTAATAAATTAAGGAAGAAATCTTTTTTATTAATGTTATTTTAGTAGAAATAGTTTTTTATAAAAATAAATTTTGTCTAAAAATAAACTATTTTAACATAATATTCTAAAATTGACTTTTCTAAAACAAATTTTTTATAAAACAAAAATAATTAAAATAGCGAGTTATAGTAAGAACATTTATTAAAATAATTTTTTTTAAAACGTTACTTTGAAACAACATATTTAATTTATCTTTGAAAAAAAACAAAAAAATATAATCTTACTACTCTAATAAAAGGGTAAACGAGAGTGCCACGTATCAGCACCACAATCATTCTCATCATTTTATTTGTCTATCTCTCCTATTAAATAATTACTAATAAAATTATTTTAATACATTTTAATATATAATAAATTAAGAAAGAAATTTATTTATTAAGGTTATTTCTAAATAAATTGAATTTTTAAAAAGTCAAAATTTTTAAACAAAAAATAATCAAAGTTGGGAGTTGTAATAAGAAAAAAATTTAAAAATAATATTTTTATACGGTTTGTTTTAAATAAAATGTTTCTTTTTTTAAAAAAAATATAAAAAGTTGATATCACTGTTTTATTATTTATAGTCATTTATGATACGCAATTTTAGTCATATCATATCTTAAAATATTATTTTATAATTAATAAATTTTATTATTTTAATATTTTATTTATTCAACCCGTGTAATACACGGGTTTACTAAAGCTAGTGGTCCTAAATTAACTAAATTATATTAAAGACTCGTATTAAATACATATATTAAAAGACCATACTAGCCTTGTTGTATTGATTAAAACATAAATTAAATAAATAATAATCAATGGTTAGAGAGAGTTCTCGCAGTTCTCACGATCTTTAGAAGTTCCAAAAAGATCCTAGCCATATATATATATGTATATGTATATGTATATATATATATATATACTAGGTTAAAACTCATGTAATACATGGGTGGAATAATATTTAACACTAGCTTTAGTAAACCCGTGTATTACACGGGTCGAATGTGACACCCGAGAAATTTCAGGCAGATTCCGTTAATAACGAGACTCGACTCCGTTAAACCCTTTTCAATTTCGGTCAAGTTAGCATGTTAGTAACCAAACTAAGTTATCAATAGTTGAATAATAAGCAAAAAGGATTATGATTGTCCAAATAAAAAAAATAGAGTTCATAGTGTTTGTGAAAACGAATCAAAAACGAATAAAATCCCGACACCCGAGCCCGTTAGGCCACAAACCAACCCATGGGCCATGAACACTATACATACCACTTTTGCAAACCCTAATCCCCCATCAAACAAAGAAAAAGAACAAAAGAAAAATCAGCCACCTCTCCTTCCTCCTCCCTTGAATTCGACCGATCACTCCCACCACCACC